>CABHPP010138978.1:18763-40959 GCA_902168425.1 Peromyscus attwateri | reverse complement strand
ACAACAGGATCCAAGATCAACTCTAAGAAACAACAAAAAAGGCAGCACGGTGTCCCACGCCTTCAATCCCAGCACTTGGGAGGAGGCAGAGACAGGCGGATCTCTGTGAGTTCGAGGCCAGCCTAGTGTAAACAGTGAGACCTTGTCTCAAAAAAGAAAAAAAAAAAAAGAGAAAAAGAAAAAAGAAAAGCGGCAAGATGGCCCCGCCAGTAATGCGCTGTCAAGCCCAAGGACCTGGGGTCATTCCCCGGGACCCACATGGTGGGTTATCTCTGACCTCCACATTGGTGGTGTATCCCCTCGTACACACAATTAAAAAAAAAAATTTTTTTTTTTAAAAGCTATGGGGCTTGCTGGCCAGACAGCATGACCTAACCTGGGAACCCCAGGACAATAAAAGATGTTTTTAAAAACGAGGTGGAAAGCACCTGAGGAATGACACCGGAAGACCTCTGACAGACACACGTGCACTCACATGAACACACCCCATTACTTTAAAATATTAAAAATAGTTAACATTTCATAATTGATCGCAGAGTCCCAAGAGATGATCAAGAAAGGCAGACAGATGAATTCACCATTGGGAAAGACGCCAAAGTCTCCCCCCAGCCTCCGAGAAGCAGTGTGTACATGTCCATATGTGCCACAAAACTACAGGGTAGATTCCTTGAGGTTTTGTTTGCTTTCTTCCTACATAGCCATTGCTACCCTTGGCTCTCATGACTCATATCCCAGTTACCGGGATTACAAGCATGCACAGCCAGACCCAGTTGGGGACAAACTCCAGGATTTGTGTTTCTCACCTCAAATGTGTACCTATAGCTCAAGACACATCCATGTGAACTTTAGAAAAACTGATGATGCTCGTCTTTGTGTATGCCAACCATTAAAGAACCCTAAATAAACGAACCCTAAACTCCTCTTTTAGAATATACTTCTTAGCCACATGGTAGCACAGGCCTGTAATCTGAGCACTCGGAAGGTGGAGGTCAAGGGATTGAAGCCAGCCTGAATTCCAGGTCAGCCCTCATAGAAAAGTATCTCAGTTTGGCCACACCTCCACCCTCTTAGAAACAGGATCTCAATGTATAGTCCTGGCTAGTTTGGAATTCACTACATAGACCAGGCTGGCCTCAGACTCAGAGATCTGCCTGCCTCTACCTCTGCTGGGCACAAGCCACCACATCGACTCCATTTGCCTTTATTATTTTTGAGACAGGGTCTTGCTGTGAGGTCTAAGAATAAAATCTCCATGCTCCCCTTGTTTGAAGGCTTCCCATAATGTCCATGCTCTCCCTGCCTGAGAGTCATGACCTGGTTGTGAACTCGCTGCATCTGGTTACAATTTTAGTATGTAAGTTTCCACGTTCTTAGAACTCTACCCTTAGAGTCTTCAGACTTTGAGTTACTGAAACATGGAAATCCCGTTGCCCTGCTTTGTTAATGCTGCCCTGTCTTCACCATCTTTTCTTCTCATCCTGTTATCTTGTTAACAGAACTCCCAAGATTCCTAATGATTTTCTGTGTTTGTGACCACGTTGCCCATGAACAGTTTGACATTCTTCCCAGTGCTGAGGCCTTGCTGCACTGCCCAGGCCCTCAGACCCAAGTCTGACTGGAGGTGTGCAGTTGGAAAATTTCCTGTGTCTCGGCCTGCTGGCCATCGGGACAAATCTCTCCCACTCGCGTCCCCCAAGTAAACACACAGAGGCTTATATTAATTATAACTGCAAGGCCATGGCTCAAGCCTTTAGCTAGCGAGCTCTTATATCTTAAATTAGCCCATAACTATTCATCTATGTATCGCCACATGTTCCGTGGCTTTACCTGCGTCCCATTACATGTTGCTCCTTCAGCAACTCGCTGGCATTTTCCCCCGCCTCTTCCTATCTCTCTGTGAATTCCCTGCCTGCCTCTAAGCTGCCTTGCCGTAGGCCAAATGGCTTTATTATCAATCAATCAATCAGAGCAACCTATTTTCACAGCATACAGAAAGACATTCCCTCATCAGAGATGTTCTCATGAGGGCCTTAGGAGAAGTGTCTGAACTCCTTCATTAAATGCTGGCTGTATCTATTTCATACTGTCCCCTAGTGGGGCAAAGGTGGGCTCTTCGCTTGCTGACACTTTCGTCATAAGCTCCCTAAAATGCTCTTATTAATCTACCGGAATGATCACAAGCTGTTTGACTCTCCATTCTGTTACTATGATAAATAATACTAATTGAACAGAGAAGGGTTCCCTTCTGTATCTCCTAGAATATTCATGTAAAACTGGTACAGTTTCCTGCTCTAATGTGTGTGTACACTGGGAAGAAGAGTTTTAACTATGAACTCACCCTTTGATACAGATAATCAAACCTTCAATTTCTTTTCATCTGTCTGGGTGACTTGGTTTTGTGTCAACCACACTGCTCAACAAGAGTTTGGTCTCCAACACCGAGCTCCTATTTTACAGAAGTTATTGATTTGTAAGAGTTTGAAACTGAGCTGCTTTAGCAAACAAGATACCAACATATGCACATATATGTGTATGGACACAAACATACACGAATCCACTGCTTTCTGCAACAGAACAGCAGAAGCAAGAGATCCTGTCAGATCCAAACACTGAGGGGAGGCTGAGGGTGGGCACCATTCCACACAAACTATAAAATCATCCAGCACACAGAGTTTGGGTTCAGGAGATTTATTGTAAACAGGACAACCCTAGGACCCCACCATCCTGGCAGTGTCACATGCTCTTACACATCAACTGATTAAAAAGACTCTTCTAAGTCTCTGGTAACATGACTTTTTCACAAATCTCACTTGCTAAGCGTGAGTACATGGCGGTCTCTGGGCAGTCTGTTCTAGCTCATGGACCACAACCTGGACCCGCTGCGATGAGCCTGTCAGGATGCCAAGTGACACACAGGAGCTCTGAAGCACACTCAACACCACGTGCAGGTTCATGGAGGATGACATGGGATTGTTTTCCAATCGCTTCAAGGGCCTTTTCTCATATCAAAGACATGCTTTTAACTGTACCCATCTTTTAAAAAAGAGCTAAGTTACTCGACGGCATGTAATCATTTACAGAAAAGGTAGCAGACTGTTATTTGCTTTTACAATGATGGATTCAAACACTCAGGACTAGTGTTGGATTTGTCTTGTATATATTTTGCAGTTCGATGAAAAGCTGCATAGTCAAGTTGGGCGGGGTGGCGCGCGCCTAATCCCGGCCCTTGAGAGGTGGAGGCAGGAGGATCAGGAGTTCAAAGTCAGCCTTGGCTACTTGGCCAATTGCTCAGACGAGAAGGAAATGGTGACTCAGACCTTCTGATGGGACGGACAAGGACAGGATTTTCACCGGGAGACTCTTAAAACGCACGGATAAAAGACGTCGCAGCACCACGGGGAGAGCGGCCTCCACAGCCGCCCAAGTTCACAAGTTATTTGGAAAATGGCAAACATGAAAACTTAAGCTGTGAAAAGCCAAGACTCTACAGCAGAAAATCCTGGCAAATCAAGTCATATGGGGCAGTAAAACGTCACTTGGAAACGCCATTCTGTACCTTGCCTGAGTCAGCGGACAAACAGGAGCACTTTCTATCACTATTGCCGGTGTGTGGAAACAGCCACGCTTGCTCTTGAAGCAAGTTTTAATAATAGCAAATATTTTAAAACAGCTGTTAAATCTACAGTAACATTTTCACCTAAAATAGTATCTTGTGAAAAAAATATTTTTTAAAAGTCCACTCCAGTCATCATCTGTATGTTTATATTCATATATTCAAAAAAATAACACTTAAGGCAAGATGAGACTGGAAGCAGCGAGGGCGTTTAGAGTCTGAAGGAGACTGGCTATTTAAGAACGTAACCGTTTTGTATCTCCAAAGAGGTGGCTTTGTATTTGCTGCCTTTTGAGACCCTTAAAGGGGCAAATGATTTAGTTCACACACTGATCGCAATTTCACCCTAGCAATTACGGGGAGTTACAAGAGCTGATGTTAGCCCAGCATGTCTCACACGCTATACAGCAGCAAGCATCTGCTGACAGAACACCGCAAACCAACTACAGAAAAACAGAAATGTCAACAGAATTCAATGAGAGAGAACCCACAGGAATCCTGAGAAATTCCCAACTAGATGTAAGGTAAATCTGTGTTTCTAGCACTGTAAATCAGGTGTTCTAGGGCTTTCCAGCATTTGGCTAAGAAGATTAAAAAACATACCCAAATTTTATAAAAACATTAAAACCATGCCTTAGATAATCAGCACGTTCACTAATAAAAGAAAATGACATTGCTTTGTGCGTTATCTGCCAAATGTAATGTTTTCGGCTGATTTATAGGAAACTATCAAATAGAAAGCAGATTTGAGGATCGGTTCTTTAAAAGGTAACCCTTTCTAAATGTTTTTGAAACCTTTTAGAAAAAAACTCTTATTATCTTCAGACAAGTGACTATTTTACAGAATAAGGAAGAAAGATTCTATTGGGATATCTTTCTTCAGATTAAACAGTTAATATAAGGGAATTTCTCTTAGGACTAAAAAGGAAAAAAAAATTAGGATATTTAAGAGGCATGTGTTTTAAAAATATTCTACATCTATAAGATTTTATAATTTTATTACTTTGGGTTTTTAACATTTCTACATAATAACGTCTGATAACTCTTTTCTGTTTGTTTGTCTGTCTAATAGCAAGCCAGAAACTACTCAAGTGGTTAAGATTGCTTTCCCAGGCCTTGGAAGACACAGGAACGTATCCATTCTCTTCAGAGTTTTGCAGCCATGAAGTTAATATGTGGTTTCACAAGGGGAAACAGTGGCAGGCCACGCTTGAACTCTGTCATGTTACGAACCACTTCGGGCTGAAAAGGAAAAAAAAAGGTTTTCTTTAGTGTGTTTAGTTTAAAAATAGACTGAATAGCCTATCAGCTGTTGGGGGAGGAGGCTCAGGTGGCGGGTAGGGGCGGTGTTTATAATAATGAAATACTCATCTACCGCAATCACGCCAGAGGGTCATGGATGAGTGGGACACAAGGTTCCTGGCTTTCACCGGGCACACATGTGCTGACTCGACCACCCGGCAAAGGCCCGATGACACTGCCCATTTTCTCACCCTTTAAGTAAATGCTAGTCTGTCAAGATTATTAAACACAGAGTTACTATGGAAAGGGGCACGCACACACTGTCACTCCAGAAGTCAGCTGGAAAAGGTGTGGCCAGAGGTGACTTGGTGCAGAGTGATGCAGTCCAGGCCAGAGGCAGAGACAGGAGCAAGAGCACAGAGCACACCTGCGTTCCTAGTACTTGTGGGGCTGGGGCGGGAGGTTAGGAGTTCAAGGCAGCTTCGGCTACACAGTGAGTCCCAGGCCGGCCTGAGCTACATGACCCCAAAACAACAGAAAACAGAGGCCAAGGCAGACCAGGGCTGAGGCCGAGAGATGGGACCTTCGAGAAGACCTGAAGTAGCTTCGACACTAGGGACTGAACCTGCAGGTTTTCATGCGTTCTGGGGAACAAGCTCCTTCAAGTCCTCAGACAAGGCCTAAAGTCTCTTACTTGTGGCAAGGCTGGTGCTTCTGACAAGTTTATATCATTCTGAGAGGGGAATTCTCCGACAACAGGACCTGTAAGGAAACCAAAGCATTACTATCTACTCACGCTTGCAACAAGAACAAAAAAAAAAAAAAAAAAAAAAAAAAAATCTAAGCTAGACTTTGTTCATTTCAAAAATAAACCATACCAGGCCCTTAACACACTTTTCAGATCCTCCCAATCTGCTTGCTGCAAGGCCCGAGTGCCTGTCCCAGCACCTGCTCCATGATGATGTCACTGAGGCTGTACAGCCTCAGCAGCTCTAGTGCTCAGGTCTGACGTAGACTCTGAGGCTCTGACCTTCTGAGAAAGCAGAGGAGACTGTGCAGATGCCCCACCTGCAGGCTTCCCTACAGTCGCTTTGGAACGGTGCCCAGATTGCACCGTCACCTGGGACGGGCTTTCTCCTCCACCACTCCATCCCCCTCTCCCCGAACGTCTGCTTCAATACAATACCCCTCGTCTCAGGACATTTTGTTTATATCTTCACTTTCTGGTGCTCCGTAAGGCGAGTAACTATGGTGAGGACAGCCATCACACGGCTCAGTATCAGATTAAAAATGGACTTTTTAAAGGTCAGTATCCAACACTTACAAGAATCCATTTCCCTGGCAAGAACATGGACGGACACTTTATGTCTTCTCGGTGCATCCACGGCCAACATTTCCTAAGCACAAAGAAAACCAAGGTCACTCTCTCACCCTATTAAGAAACTCAGAACGAAGTTCTCTCTAGGGCTCTGAAGAATCAGCCACCATGTTTGGTACAAAAAGAGGCTTTCCTCTTTCTTTTCTTTCCTCTCACATGATTTTCCTGTAAAAGATTCAAGGAAGCAAGCAAGCCCTAATTTTCTCTTTTTGTGGTGCTTGGAATCGAACCCAGAACCTCACACATTCCAGGCAGATGTTCTACCACTGGGCTATACCCACCCCTAGCACTGCCAAGAGTTATTCCCATTTTACAGACGAGGAAACCAAGCCCAAGGGAATTAAGTGATTTGCTCAAACTCATAGTTAATAGATGTCTGGGCTTACACAGCTACTTCAGTATTTACTAGTGGTCTTTTGTTCGGACAGAGTCTCACTATGTAGTCCTGACTGGCCTCAAACTCACAGGAATCTGCCTACTTTTGCTTCCCGAATTCTGGAATTAAAGGCATGTGCCACCATGCCTGGCTGACTTCCTTCCTTACATTTATTATTGTGGGGGATGGGCACACTTGGGGAACTAAGAGGACAGCTAGACAAAGTCCACCCTCTCCGGCTACCGCATGGCCGGCTGAACCACCACCTAGTGATCACAATTCTTTCTCTTTCCCCTTCCCTTTCTTTTTTTGAAGACAGAGTACTGCGATGCAGCCCAGGGAGGCCTTGAACTTGCAGTCCTCCTGCCTCAGCCTACCCAGTACTAAGATCATACGCCAATGCCATGATGCTGGCTCCTCTAGTGATTCAGGGGTCTGTGGTAAGCTGTGGCTCCTCCTCGATCACAGGGATAGGAAACTAGTACTTGGTGAGTCTTGCCGTGCACATGGCAGTCTCCTGCACACGCTCCCATCATCTTCTGCAAGCTGTCATGACGCTGCTCGTTTTAGTGACGTGGACTCAAGGACAGAATGCTGTGCTTGAGCCAACAGCTTGTAAGCAAGCGCTCTTAGTGTTCCAGGCTCTTTTGAGGGATTCCCTTTGCTTACAGCCCCCAATGCCAGAGAGCTAGGAGAAAGTTCCTCCTGTCCTTTCCCTAACGATGGACCTTTACTGCTACTGCCAAAGGGATAATCACTGTGATGACGCTTCCTTCCGCTGATGCCTTAGCTGATGGACACGGATTACAAGACAAAGCAAATACACTCAACAGCTGTGAGTGGGCAATTATCATAAAGCTGGTTCTGGGCATCCGACAGGAAGCCTCGCTGCTGAGGTGTAGCAAGTCCAACCCCGGCTCCCCCAGTTCCTGACAGAGCCTGGACTAGACTCCCAAGGCTGCTCTAACCTTTTTTTAGAAGCTTACAGGCCATGGAATACCTCCTCTGAGAACTTCTTACTCTAGTAAAAAGTTTGCTTCCAAAGACCATTTAAAAAAACAAACAAACAAACCAACAACCACAACCACAGGGTCTCAACCCTCTGTAGTGGCCCACACCTTTAATCCCAGCACTCAGGAGGCAGAGGCAGGGGAATCTCTGTGAGTTAGAGGCCAGCCTGGGCTACACAGTAGTTCCAGAACTACACAGTGAGACCTTCTTTCTAAGCGCTTCCTCCATCCCCGACAAAAAGAAAAAAAAAAAGATAGGGTCTCACTGTGTAGCCTTGGCTGGCCCAGAACTTGTTATGTAGACAAGGCTAGCCTTGAACTCAGAGATTCATCCATATGCCCCTTTTACTAAAGGCGTCTGCCACCACACCTAACATCAAAAATCTATTCTTTTTTTTTTCTTTTTTTAAGATTTATTTATTATTATGTATACAGAAGAGGGTGCCAGATCTCATTACAGATGGTTGTGAGCCACCATGTGGTTGCTGGGAATTGAACTCATGACCTCTGGAAGGGCAGTCAGGGCCCTTAACCTCTGAGCTATCTCTCCAGCCTCCCAAAAATCTATTCTTGATGGCTCCCTCTTCACTGTGTATTGTCCCCTGAAACAGCAGACAGAACACTCTTCAGTTTCATAGTTTTCCATCTCCTTACTAAGCCCCTCCCCCCACTTTTTAAAGAGACAAACTGCTCCAACTTTTTGTAAACCAGAACTCCAGAGACACACTTTACAAATTCCTTGCAAAAAAGGCTCCATAGTGAGAAGTGTTTAGGAATCCTTTATTAATTGTGATAAAGCAAACACTGGCTACTTTAAATGCTAATGCACATGAAGCCGTTTCTCCCAGAAGTGGCTTATTAGTACCTTGCAGAATGCCAGCTGGGGGGCAGTTAAAGGAAGACTCTTCTGCGTTTAGTCAAGCTGGTATACTCTCTTAAATCCAAGAGTGAGTTGGTGCTATAATCACTACTTTCAAACTCAATAAACATGTATTGTAATTTTAAATAAACAACAGCATATTGTAGAGAAAAGCAATACTCCATTCCTCCTGGAGGCATTACTGTAGGTTATATTGGGATGCCGCCTTTTGTGAACAAGTGTGATTAGTAATACTTTAGGATGATGATCTCAGAACCCAGACAGAACTGAATGTGATTGCCCACATCTGTAAGCGACTGAAAACAAATACTTGTCCTCACAAAGTAAAACAGCTAGAACTTACTCCATAACATTGAGAAGGAAAATACACTCTGATTTAAAGTGTCAAAAGCCCAAGACAATTTAATAAATGTCGCCAAGTGGCAATCACACACCTCATCCAAATGAAACTCTATATTGTAGACCAGGAAACCGAGGCTTCAAAGCTTAGGTGACTTGGTTGAACCGAGTCACAGATCCACCAGTTTGGGGTGGGGGTGGGCATCTGAGTCCTAGTCTGCAAAGACCCTAGAAGCTCCTGCTGCTGCCCTGTGGATAATGAACTAAGGACTGAGTGTGCAGCCTCAGTCAACTCTGCACTCACCACACAAAGGCCACTTGGGGTTATTGTCAGGTCAGAATTTTGCTTTTATACATGCAATATTCAAGGCTGTTACTGAAAAGGAACAACAGTAGTTTAGGGGCAATGAGAGGCTTTCCTCCACACAAGGCAACAGAAGTGACTAGCCATCCATTTCTACCCCCCAAATGGCTCAAATATCATCACTCAAAAACACGAATTCAAAACAGGTATGGTACACACAGCTATTATCCCACAGCACTGAAGAGGCAGAGGCAGAAGAATTATGAGTTCAAGGCCAGCCTGGGCTATAGAATGAGTCTTGCCTTAAAAAACAAAACAAGGGCTTGAGAGATGGCTCCGTGCTTCAAATGAAGTCAGAGGACTTGAGTCCTGTTCTCAGTACCAACATCAGGCTGCTTAGAACTGCCTGTAACCCCAGTTCCAGAGGATTCAATGATCTCTTCTGGCCTCCATGAGCACCTTTATTCACAAGCAAATACTCCCTCAACATAATAAAAATAAACCTTGTTTGTTTGGGGACACAGTTTCCTTTCGTGTGTGTATGGGGGGTGGGGGGTGTTCGGCACCCACTGCCACACCCAGCTCACTACATGGGTGCTGAGGCCTACACTCAGGCCCTCTTGCTTGGACAGTAATCACTTAACCAATAAGTTCCCTTTCCAGCTACACAGCCCCCTTCTGTATTGTAAAGCTGACGTGAACCTTTTGCACACAGAAAACAGCAGCTTTTTGATTTTACAGATGAGGGTGATAGTGACTGTGGACAGTATAAACTAATCCGTTTCCTCTATGAAACCACCAAGTCAGGGCTGTCTCACTCTCTTGACTCTCCTCCTGCCACAGCGCCACTGGTGATGGACTAAAGGGGTGTGGACAGTCCTAGTACAGGAGGAATGTAATTAGGATGTCCTCACTGTCCACACAACCATTCTAAAGAGAACTACAAGACCTGAGTTCTGTGATGGCCTCCACAACAGAGCACGGGAAAACGGCACTACAGATATCTCTCCCGTAAAAGATCCGAGCATGGGAAGAGCATAGTTCCTGATCAGACAGCTCACAATCACAAACATGATCCAGGCTCTGTGGCTAGAACATGGACGGCAGTTCCATGGTGCTTAGGTAATCACAGAGTATCACTTTTTCTTTATCATAAATCAAGCACAAAGTGCTTTTAAATTAGAGGTCCCAACAAATTACAAAGAATATGTAACACTTCAAATAAGTACAACTCTATTGTGGCATAAACTTTGAAATTTTTAGTTGACATGTTGTGCTGGCTTGTTTTATGTCAACTTGACACAAGCTATAGCCATCTTGAGAGGAGGAAACCTCAACTGAGAAAATGCCCCATAAGATCAAACAGTAGGCAAGCCTGTAGAGCATCTTCTCAATTAGTGATTGATGGGTACAGGCCAAGCCCATTGTGGGTGGTGCCATCCCTGGGCTAGTGGTCCTGGGCTCCATAAGAAAGCAGGCTGAGCACACCATGGGGAGCAAGCCAGTAAGCAGCCCCCCTCCATGGCTTCTGCATCAGCTCCTGCCTCCAGGTTCCTGCCCTGCTTGAGTTCCTGTCCTGACTTCCTTCGGTGATGAACTGTGATATGGAAGTGTAAGCTGAATAAACCCTGTCCTCCTCAGGTTGCTTTGCTCATGGTGTTTCATCACAGCAATGATAACCCTAACTAGGACATGTACTTGTTTTATACGCTACTCTATGTCATTATGGAGGAAGAGACTTAGATGCAGCAAGGATTCTCTTAAAGCTGTGCTGGAAGACCCTAATGGCAGTGCCTCTCCTTCCTCTGGAGCCTTCGTAGGAAGCACAGACACTGGAAACCCTGAAGCACTGGTCACAGTCGGTTTGGAAAACAAGCTGACCAGTGTGTTGTTTCCTTTGCTCTCTCCTGCCCACTGAAAAGCTCGGCAATGTTATTTAAACAGCATGGCAGAAGCAGAAGACAGAAAAGGAGCCTGGAAATGGGGCCTGGACACCAGAAGAGCCATGGCGGCCTCCGAGGTGCAGAGGGGACTGTATCTAACAGTAACAGGTCAAAGCGTCAAATCCTTAATTCTACAAAAGCGCCTTCAGCCTGAACGAGTTCGAATACACAGTACAGCAAGTAGTTCACTACGAACCAAAACTCAGGAGCCAATGAGATGGCCCGACCGGGAAAAGGCGCTTGCTGCCAAGCCTGACAACCTGGGACCCACACGGTAGAAGAGAACCTACTTCTGCTCACTGCTTGACCTCGCTCGACATGCATGCACCCACATACATAAAATACTAATTAGAAAATCAAATCAAATCTAGATAACAAGTCCACTGACCTTGTAGAATTTGATGATATCATCCTTGGTAAGTGTCTTTAAATATGCAACTTCTATGTTATCTGAAAAGGTAACCAAGCAATCATTTATTAATATCTTACATTAAACAGTCTAAAACATTGCACGGAAAGACAATGCATTTCACTCTAAGCCTGCTGAGTACCCACGATCTGAAAGACTTTTCCTTTCATTTGTGTCTGTGTAAAGGTCACAGCACAGCTTCTGGCTGGGTCTCTCCTTCCACCTGTGGCTTCCAGGGATTAAGCTCAGGCTAAGATACCTGCCGCTCTTCCCTCCAGCCCAGGTATCCACATTCGAAAGCCACCATCTAAGTAGGCAGGGGATAGATTCCAAGTAAAGTAATTGCCTGTGCTATAGTAGTTAAGACTTGGCTTGGGAACCAGGTTTGATTCACCCCCCAGTAGGATGCTGGATCTGGGACCAGTCACTTTGAGTTTTCTAAACCTGTTTCCTTATCTGGAGATGAAGGAAGCAACCACTTAGTAAAGTTATATATAATGACACCCAAGAGGATGCCATATGACAAATGATGTCAGGCATATGGTAAATGTTCAAACACGATAGCCATCACTATCATCAGGAATAGATCGAACTGCTAGAAAAACCACAGGTAAAGGTCGGGCAAGGTAGTGCATGCCCTTTAATCCCAGCACTTGAAATGCCAAGGCAGGCAGATTCAGATCTCTGAGTCTGAGGCCAGCCCCGTCTTCACAGCCAGCTCCAGACCAGCCAAGGCTATGCAGCGAGACCTTGTCTCCGTAAGACAAAACAAAAACCAAACCCAGGTATAGTGGTATTCTATTTGTACTGAAATGTGATTTTATTTGTATGTTAATAAATAAAGTTGCTTAGGGGTCAGAGCTATTAGCAAGCCATAGCGAAAGCCAGGGCGGTGGTGGTGCACGCCTTTAATCCCAGCACTTGGTAAGCAGAGCTAGGTGGATCTCTGTGTGTTCAAGGATACAGCTAGCATTGGAGACACACGCCCTTGATCTCAATACCAACCATAGAAAACTTGGGAGGTCTGGACAGAGAGACTGTGACGAGACAGCCACGTAGTTAGTTTTTAACCAATGAGAAGGAAGAACCAGAACTCTTTATAAATCCACCGCACAGGAAGAAACTCCCTTTTCGGAGAGCTCTCTTGGCGGAAGAAGCTAGCTGGCGGAAAGCGGGTAAGCTTCTGCTCTGACCTCTTGGGCTTTCACCTTTACATTGGCTCTGTGTTTCTTATTTAATAAGGCGGTCGGTTACATCTACACCCAGGTAAGGAAAGTGAGGCAGCAGCCGCGACTGGTGGAGACCGGCAGCTTGATGGTGCCAGGAATAAAACCTGCCTCCCGACGTCCAGTGTGCTTCGGCGTCACTGCTCCACCTCTTCTGTATGAAACGGGGACGGAACGGGACACAGGACACTAACGCATCGCTCTTTTACATCTGAGGGCAGTGGAGGTCTTTGGAGATTCCTCAACTGTGCACCGGTAGCATGCCTTACAAATGTTTACTCTGCGTTTTTACCCCCAGTCACGGACAGGAAAGAGATACTCATGTATCAGTGCTCAGAGTCTCAGGCTACACTCAGAGTAGTCTCAGAAACAGTGAAATTAGTGTGAAACACAGAGACCAGCTTTGGTGCTGGATAGTCTCTAGCAGGAAATGGTTGTTACATTAAATAAATAATGATTTTTAAAAAGAACACTTTTTTTAAGAAGTGTTGTTCTACCCTGCTGCCAAATGAATACTGAAACACTTACAAAATGAACAATGCACAAAGCGGCTGTGATGCTCTCAACTGCACACTCCCATGCCACAATGGAGCTCCTTTACGTTACCTCTGTCATAATTGTACTGCTGCGAGATGATCTCCCCCCAGTATTTAGCACACTCTGCAGAGAGCTTCTTTGGTTTGTCGAGTCGACGGATCGCTAACGCTTGAATGTGTTTCTGGAAGGCCTCCTCTGTCATGTCCTCTATGGCCTTTTCCATGGTGAGTAAGAAGGCTTCTACTCTGCTCTCCAGGTAATGAGGTGGTTTTTCTGACTGGATGATGAAGCGTAAGCCCTGGATGCCATTGGCTCGGCGAGGTCCACTGAAGACAATATAGCCTGAAGGACACACACACAGCCAGTCAGGACCTTGGCACTGGACCACTTTCAGTCTTTCAGAGCAAATAAAATCTATTTTAGCTCACTCACACCTGAGGAAACACGGCCATTTATGACACTGTCCTCTTCCTCAGGACAGAGCTGAACCTCTGACTAAAGAACAGAAACTGGAGGCTGACCATGTTCATCCTTCAAATTCACATTCTGTGACTTTCCCAGTGTCCGCCGTCTAAGCTCGTGAGCCCCCTTCCTACAAACCGCTGAGCCCATTTTCATGCCCCAGCCAAGTCCTAACTCCTTTGCTTTACCAAGTGCCTCACATGACCCTGGCTCTACAGTGCATTTACTTGATAATCTATTCCTGGACCAGCTCTGGGTAACCCGACTCTCTAGGACAGGGCTAACTGAAGGTCGCAGCTCTATCAACATCTTGTGTGCTTATATACGCCCCTCCCCCAACAGTTTCTACCTCTCATCCCCCATCTTTTGCACTCACATTATTTTACTTTGTTTTGTTTTTCTAGTTCAAAGCCACTCTAGCTACGTCTTCCTACTCAAATTCAATAGTGAAGCCCACAACATCAAAATCACCATGGGAAAGTTTTAGATGTAGACAAGACTCTGATAGCCAGAAGAAGGAAAGTCCATGTGGATGGGTGCTGCCTTAAGGGGAACCACACTGGGGTCCCAAACACCTGTACATGGCAGGGTCTGGAGGAGCTGCCCACCTGAAGCAAGCCGTGTTATCACTCACTCTCGGAGCAAGGCGGGGTTCATGATCTGGGCACAGACCTTCAGTTACAGTAGCCGGTGTCCCAGGCACCTGTGACTTTGTGGTAGTCAATAGCACCCTATTTGTTATGGAACACAAAGTCGGGACTACCGATGATCAGGTTTGTGGGGAAGAGGACTACATCTCTAAGAGGGACAGTCAACTGCCCATTCACCTCGGCAGTCACAGACTTCCCACTGGATGCTTGCAGTGTGATGCACCAGTCATCACATGCTGTCAAAGCAGCATCAGGCCTCCTTGGTGCATAGCAAACTGCATACCCATGGTGGCTTTTAGCATTCAACACTTGCCACTGTGCATGCAGAAGGGACAATGAAAGTGTCTTAGTCAGTCTCAGTCTCTTCATTATGAGTAGTCAACAGTTCCATGTTCTGGCACATGGACATGCTCCTCTAGTTGGGTACAGCTGTTTCCGGACACAGATCTTGTCCTTGCCCATCCTGGAGGTCTTTCCTGTCTCATGTACATCACTGGGTCTAGATGACGCCAGATAGCAGCCTTTGCAGTCATAGAAAGCCGCCTTGTCAGAATGGAATCCAGTGTCTAACTGGCGGCAGGCTCAGCATGTGCCACGAGGCACCCACTGCGGCCCAGGAGCAATAATCACAGTCTGTGGCTGTGACACCAGGCCAGGAGAAAGTGAGTTAGTGCTTCAGAGCATGCCCAGGTCTCAGGCATTCACATCTGTCAACCATATGAGCACAGAGCTCTGAGGAAGCAGCAGTCCTCACAGGGTGCCATTCACCTTGCCCTCACAGTTAACACCCCCAACCCTTTTCTCCATTTAGCTTCTGGCTTTTTCCTTCAGCAGCTCTGCACAGATCTACCACTAAGGACAGCCTGGGACCCTGGGGCCTCTGGGGAAGCTGCTATCTTCAGGAGCTCTGCTGTATGGACGCTGTTACAGGAACAATCACCACACCAAAACATACATAATTACCCCTTTACAAGTCAGCCATTGTGAGCCCCTTAAAGGGAAGGACTGTCCATAACACATCCATTCCCATGCTCAGCACCTAGCATGGGTTACTCTAAAATGACAGGGTACGTGGAGAGACATCCATATCCTGTCAAAATGTATATTCCAAGCTGTTACGGGGGTTCCTTTGAACTTCTTTTTGTTCTTGTTGTGTGGTTTTCTGAGATGGGTCTCATGTTGCCCAGAATGGCCTAGAACGATCTAAGCAACGGAGAATGACGCTTCACCTTCTAGGTGTGAACTTCCCTCATCCATCGAACCTACCAGCATCTCCAAGACTTTTAACCAGGTCTAAAACCGCAAGCACTTAGCTCCTCCTGTGCCTGGGACACACGATGAGTAAGAGATAGTATTTCCCCTCAAATAACTCAAAGTTTGGCAAAGCTAAGTCCTCTGTACGACTTGCTTCCCGCCTCCCTCCCTCCCGACCTATAAGCCCACTCTTGGCATTCTTTCTTTCCTCCCTAAAACGTAAGGCGTCCTCTGCACGGCATCCAGTGGAAACCCAGCGTCATCTCATCAAAATCGCTTCAACACTAGGGCTAAGGATATAGTTCATCGGCGGAGGACATGCCTAACCCCTACAAAGAGGAGACTGGGTTCAATCTCCTCACCACAAAAAGAAAGGAGGAGGAAGGAGAGGAGGAGGAAAAAGAACAGTCAAGATATTAGCTGTGCATCTTTTAGAAGCAGTCCCTGTAAACAAGATTTCCACAAGTCCCTCTAAATAGAGCAGGCTTGGCACACAACGCCATGTGACCGTACAAGTGGGAAATGCTTGCTGAGAATAAAAGCTGTTCATTCCGGTCTCCAGGACTCCGCAATCCCCATGGCCTTCTCACCCAGCTGCTCCTTGGTGCGCAGGGTGTTGAAGCAAGGCTCAGAGATAATCTGACAGAAAAGCTCCAGGAACATGTTCTCCGAGGTGCTCTGCATGTCTGTCTGATAGTAGATCTCGATGCCACAGTTATTGTGAACTTCATTCCTCTGCTGATAAACAAACCATCCTCCTAAGAAGATTCAAAAAGAAAAAAATTATCTGTGATTTAATAAAGTCAATGGTTTATCTGCTTACTTTATCTATCTATCTATCTATCTATCTATCTATCTATCTATCTACCTACCTACCTACCTACCTACCTACCTATCTATGTCTTAGTGTTTTTTGAGACAAAGGATTACCATGTAGCTGAGTCTGGCCTTGAACTTTCTATTATCATGCTGGCTAGTTTTCATCAATTTAATGCAAATCTAAACATATCTGGGAAGAGGGGATCTCAATTAAGGAACAGCCTCCATCAGACTGATCTGTGGACATATGTCTGTGGGGCGTTTTCTTAATAGGTAATTTATACAGGAGAGTACAGCCCATCCTGGCCCACTGTAGCCCACTGTGGGTAGTGCCATGCCTGGGTAGGTAAGCCTTGGCTGTATAAGAAAAGTAGCCAAGCTGGGTGTGGTGGTGCATACCTTTAATCTCAGCACTTGGGAGGCAGAGACAGTCAGATCTTTATGAATCTGAGGCCAGTTTGGTTTACCTAGTGAGACCAGCCAAGGCTCATTGTGAGACCTTGCCTTAAAAAACAAAAAACAAAACAAAACAAACCAGCCAGGCAGTGGTGGCACTCACCTTTAATCCCAGCACTCGGAAGGCAGAGCCAGGAGGATCTCTGTGAGTTCGAGGCCAGCCTGGTCTACAGAGCGAGATCCAGGACAGGCACCAAATCTACACAGAGAAACCCTGTCTCGAAAAACCAAACCAAACCAAACCAAACCAAACCAAACCAAACCAAACCAAACAAAAAAACCAAAAAACAAAAATAAAACAAAAAAACAAAAAACTCCCAGAAAGTAGCCAAGTAAGCCATGAGAAGTAAGCCAGGAAGCAGTGTCCTCCCCCACGGTTTCTGCTTCAAGCACCTGCACTGATCCTGCCCTGGCTTCCCTGGATGATGGACTGTAACCTGTAAGCAGAAATACACCCTTTCCTCCCCAGGTTGGTTTTGGTCAGTGTTTATTACAGAGACAGAAAGCAAATTAATCCAGCCAGGCTGGCCTTGGAGCCCTTCTGCTCACAGTGCTGAGATTATATGTGGGCTCCACCACACCCTCTTTACGTTTGCCCACTTGACAATTTTCCTTTCCTTTAAATAATACTGTTTTTTATTTTTTGAGACAGGGTCTCACACAGCCCAGCCTGGTCTCGAAGCTGCTGTGGCCTCCTGCTTCTCGTGTCTCTACCCACTAGGAGTCCAGGCATGTGCCAGGTGCCTGCTTTATAAGCCATTTCCTGATGCACCCTGCCAGCGCTGTCTCTCCTCAGAAGAGGGACACGTTCGTGGGCTCCGAGACTCACTTATCCCTCTTTCAGTTTCTCGCACGTATCTCAAAACATTTCCTTCCTCACAGTGCATAAGATTCTGCCTTCCAGCTGCTGACGCCTCCCGATGCAGCGTCAGGTGAAAGGTTACCTAAGGTCTTCACATCTGACCAGTCAGCTAAATCGGAGTAGTTTTCTAATACCTTCACTTTGAGAATGGGATGTAAACTGTGCTATTTCTGAGCTTGGGGGAATTTGATGGAGCAATCAAGGGGCAAAAGACAGGGTCCTAAGAGAGGAAAGTAAGGAAGAGGCATGAAAAACTCCACTTTGAAATTCTGTTTCTAGACTGATCACTTTGAGTGAAGGTAAATGCTACAGTTTCTTCTTGTTTGAACCCGGAACCACCCCTCTATTAAATATGTGCTCAACCTCATGGGGCAGCTGAGCGTCATGCTCAGCCCAATGGGACAGCTCCTGTTCAGCAGATGCTAATTCTCCCTCTCTGCCATCCGTGCCCTGACTGAGGAACACACTAGAAGCAGCACGTGATGACTGGCCACCCGCAACAGCAGAACCAGCTGAGTTCAACAGAAGTGGCATGAAGGAATAACATATTTGAGTTGCTTTAGTAGCTACTCAAAGCAGAAACCCTGGCTTTAAAGGAATGTATAATCTCATAAAATGGTGTTGTCCTTTAATTAACATGAAAGAGTAAAAGTGCTGAGAGCTTCAAAGTATTCAGAAAAACTCACAGGTAGTTACTCCAGCTGAGTAAGTCAGAGAAAGCTGAGTGGATGTTAGAGTTTGGCCCAAGTCTTGGGGATTAAAGCAGGGCCGTGCACATGCTGGACAAATGCTCTACCACTGAGTTGCATCCCTAGCCCACAGAGTGTGGTCCCTAGCCTTAGACACTATTGGAAGGTGGTAAAAGCTTTTTTATTTGGGGGGATGTGATGATATATTGTGTACCCTAATAAAATTTGCCTGAAAATCAGAGAACAGAACAAGCTACTAGATTAAATATAGAGACCAGGCAGTAGTGGCACACACCTTTAATCAAAGCACTAGGGAGGCAGAGATCTACATTTTATACTGATACAAACCAAAAAGGAAAGGCAGGTTATAAACCAGAAAATTTAAGTAAAGTGGTTCAAAGTCCTTATAATTCTGCCCCAAAATAGGAATTATATGCCATTCTGATGGTATTAATGGATTTTTTTGGAAACTCTCAACATAGCTACTGACTCTCAGTACACAGAAAGAGTGGTCTTACACATTGAAACTGCTGAATTTATCCCTGTGAGTCAGAATTAACTTTGTTACTTATTCAGTTACAAGATATAATCAGGAATAGGAAGCATCCTTTATACATAACTCACATTCAATTCTATATGGGTCTGCCAGTCCCTCTAGCACAAGGTAATGATGAGATCGATAAACTATTGATAGGAAATGTGCTGGAGCCCTCAGAATTTCATAAAAAACATATGTCAATAATAGTAAAGGTTTCAAAAAGGATTTTTCCATAACCTGGCAACAAGCCAAGGAAATAGTAAAGAAATGTCCTACTTGTTCTTTTTACAATCAGATTCCACTACCAGCAGGATGTAACCCAAGGGGTACTCAAAGGAATGAAATCGGGCAGATGGATGTGCTTCATTTTATAGAATTTGGAAAATTGAAAAATGTACACCACACCACTGAAACCGATTCATGATTTCAATGGGCAAGCTCTGAGTTCTAAAAAGGCTGATTCTGTAATCATACATTTGCTAGAAGTTATGGCCATCATGGGTATACTTGTATAAATTAAAACTGACAATGCTCCAGCATATGTCTCCGGTAAAATGAAACAGTTTTTTTGCTTATTACAATATAAAGCATATTACAGGTATACCACATAATCCTACATGCCAAGCAGTCATAGAAAGATTGAACTCTAAAGGATATGCTAAATAAACAGAAAGGGTAACAAAAACCCCCAGAAATATATTACATAATGCTCTATTAACTTTGAATTTTCTCAGTGCTAATGAGAAAGGAACAAAAGCTGTGGAGAGACACTGGGTAATAGAAAAAACTACAGAATTAAATCAGCCTGTACAATTTACAGATGTGCTGACCTCAGAATGGAAGCCAGGAGATGTATGTGTAACATTGGGGACGAGGTTTCGCTTTTGTTTCCACAGGAGAAGAAAAGCTATGGATACCATCAAAATTGATAAAGGTTCGATCTGAACAAGAGAGACCTCTTAATTAGAAGAGGTTCAACAACCAGCAAGACCATTCAATTTAAACTAACTTATACCACTAACAAATGCTTCTCATTTAATCAGATATGACTTGCTAAAAGGGAACCTCCCCAAAGTTAGGGTTGGGGAAGGGTTTTATTTTTGTCTTTCAGGAGAATGAAAGCATCCAGCTAAGGAATCTGAAGAACACTGGACAAATGAGACATCTGAAGAAAAAGGACAAGACATCCAGAAAAAATGTCCCAAGAAAAAGAGTAAATTGGCCTAGTGGTATATCACATATAAAATTTCCTAAGTCTTCCTAAATGCTTGTTTCTGCTCTTCTCTACAGACACTTATCACAAATGGTCTTTTTGTAGTCCCAGTTCAGTTAAAAATTAAAGCTGGCTTTGGAGTTGGAGCATGGCTCTCTCCTTCTCTAAACCCAAGCATGCTTGTTAAAGGAAAATCCAAAATCTCTGTATCATGTCAGAAGAGCCACCTGATATGGAACAGAAGAAAACCAAAATTAAGGGACTATTCTATTGCTATTAATCTCATGATCCTTTGGTTTTATTTTGACTCTTTAAAACTTTTCTTAAGGTATGAATTTTATATAAAAATTTATAAGATTAATATGTATATATATATATATATATATTAAACTTTTTGTCATGATATTAATGGTCATATAGAGTACTAACTAATTCTAGAAAAAAGGCTTAATCTAGCTTCCTGTACATGATTTTGGGTTTGAGTCTCTATTAGTTTTCTGCAGTGAACCATGTGAACCATGACCATGCCTAACAGTGACTTTGAAGTCTCCAAAAAGATGATGGGACCCCACAATGATGATTCCATCAGGACTATAATAACACCACCAAGCTGACAAACATCACCCAAAGATCAGCTTTGGGGCTTAGGACAATATCGAGATGGCTAGCTGAGATGATCCAGCCTCACAGACCACTCAAACAAGGACTTGACACGAGCCCTGCACTTTCGCATTATGCAGAGACTGGACAACAAATGATACAGCTATCTCTCCCAGGACTTGACAATAACCCCACATTTTTCTTTTCAGAATCCCCTAAAGATGCCTTCACCTCCAGACAGCAGGAAGTAATTTGAAGAACATGATGCTCACATTCCCAAGAGGTGGGGGTGGGTGGCTTTTGGCCTTTCAATGGGTTATGGATAATTGTCATTGTTTAGGATGGTTGGTTACAAGTTGTTAATTGATAATGGTCAGAAAAAAAACTAAACAAAGGAGATTAGATTCAGGGTTCTTGTTTGAAAAAAAAGGATATAGATATGATAAGATAAAAGGGAAGATTATTGAATTCATTCTGAAAAGAAAAAAGGGAGGATATGGATATGATAAGATAAAAAGGTAGATTATTGAATCTACATTTAAAAAGCAACTACTAGCTTTAAATATTTTATGTTGGATTGAATTTTTGTATATTATATACAAATTATGTACATTGATACAGATTTGAGATTGATTTTGTTAGAAAATACTGTACATATATTTCTCATCCTGTTCAAAGTATTGTACCTACACAGTTCATTTAACAATGTAATGCAAATTTCTAGTCCTTGAAAGTTACTACCAACTAATATAAATAGAATATAAAGAAATGCAAGCTAATAGTCACCTATTACATTTGAACTTGTAGTCATATTAGGTATGTTTTCAAGGTCAAACAGAAATATATTTTAGATAGACAGGTCATCTTCAAACACTTCAGAGATCTACAGAATATGGCATTTAAGATGTTTTAATAATATAGATCCTATTTTTATGACAATGAGACATGTCTGCTCCTGGCACCACCAATCTACTTCAGAGAAGATGATGGGCATCAAAGAAAACCCCTTATGGAGTTTATTTTCTTTGTGGCAAAAGTTAGCCACCGGGCAAGAAAGTACCCTTGCCTCGACTGCTGACAGTATGCTGTCCAAAACAGACAAGCAAGACACAAAAGGACTGCCGAACTTTGCCAAAACAAAGGAGGACAGCCCTTCAGGAAATCCTGCTTCACAGATGAGTCTGTCAGGTATGCTAGGCCTGTAGGCTGAAGATGGATGCCCCAATGTTGCAGAGGAACCTTGGGTGACTATCCAGGCAGTCAGCTGTTTCTGTCATTTCTCACATTTTTTGGAAGTCGTTTGACTGCACTTCCTGCTTACTCAGTTAATATTATTGCCTTCTTGGGTCTCTGAGGCAGTTGAAGATTAGATAACTATAGTTATAGTTTTCCTTGT
>CABHPP010138978.1:1891-18363 GCA_902168425.1 Peromyscus attwateri | reverse complement strand
GGCGGCGGCGGCGGCGGCGGCGGCGGCGGCGGCGCACGCCTTTAATCCCAGCACTCGGGAGGCAGAGGCAGGCGGATCTCTGTGAGTTCGAGGCCAGCCTGGTCTACCAAGTGAGTTCCAGGAAAGGCGCAAAGCTACACAGAGAAACCCTGTCTCGAAAAACAAACAAACAAACAAACAAAAAAAGAAATTCAGAAAAGAAACTGTAAAAAGAGGTGTAAAATGTGTAAGTTTGAAAGACATCAAAAGATAGTTTTGGGTTGGTAATACAAGTTAGGATAGAAAGTGAATCTGGTACAACATTTTGGACTCACCAAAATAAGACAGATAATGGAATATATTCTCTGAATTTGTCAAATGTTTATGGACTGGACATTGTTAATTCTTAACTGTATACATTGTATATACTTATTGTATATAGTTTTTCTTATATTAGTTATAACCTTCTTTTATTATTTTAGACAAAAAAAGAGGGAAATGTGATGATATATTGTGTACCCTAATAAAATTTGCCCAAAGATCAGAGAACAGAACAAGCCACTAGATTAAACATAGAGGCCAGGCAGTGGTGGCACACACCTTTAATCCTAGCACTCTGGAAGCAGAGATCCATCTGGATCTCTGTGAGTTCAAAACCATCCTGGACTACATAAGATTGACTCAGTCTAGGAGAGAAAACAGAGCCAGGCAGTGGTGGCACACACCTTTAATCCCAGTACTGGGAAGCACACACACCTTTAATCCCAGGAAGTGATGACTAGGCGGAGAAAGGTCTATAAGATGTGAGGAGGCAGGAACTAAAGGCTTTTTGGCAGAAGCGTCTCTTTCAGCTAGAGGCTTTTTCAGGCTGAGGAGTTGGTGAGGTAAGAGGTGGTGGCTGTGGCTTGTTCTTTTTTTTCTCTGATCTTTCAGCATTTACCCCAATATTCCGGGTTTTTATTAAAAGACCTATTAGAAATTCGAGCAACAGGGGGACCTAGTGGAAGGAAGTTACATCTTTGAAAACATGTGCTTGAAAGGGAAATCTTCTGGCAGCCATGAGGTGAGGGACTCCTTCACCATGTGCTCCTACCACGATATTCTGCTTTGTTATAAGTACAAAAGCAAATGGCCAATTACCCTTTACCTGAAACTTTTGAAACTGTGAGTCAAAATGAACTGTTCTCCATATTTTATTTTGGATATTTTTGTCATAGTTATGCAAAACTGACTAAAATAGAGGAGTAAGATAGGTCATGGCAGAGGAATAGAATACAGACAAGGGTCCCTGAGAATCAGGGAAAGGGGGGTGAAAGAGCTGTGAGCAGGGCACACAGACAATGTATGCCCAGGGAACACCAACAGTGAAGTGTGGCCAAGACGTATCAGTGCCCTCACTGTGGGTCTGGTGTGCTCCCCATTATAGTTTCCACACTGAAACAGTGTTCACCAGGTTTTTGCATCAAAAGAAGCCACTGTTAATGTAACTATAATCTGACACTGTAAAGCCCAGCATATGAATAAAAGTATTTCCCAATGTTATCCCCTTAGAAAAATATACATGTAAGGAATACGTTGTCATCTGCACTTGTGACTATTCTAAAACTATTCCTGCCAACGATTCCAATGCTTGCAATGAGTGCCATGATCTCGGCTGCTGCTTAGCGGAGTCTCATTTATCCCAGGCTGGTCTCTAATTTACAGTCTTGACTTCTCATTCTCCTGCTTCCACTTCCCAAGTGCTGAGATCACAAAAGCACTACCACGACTACTTTTTTTTTTTTTTTTTGTTTAAAGACTTTATTTCCAGCATGTAACAGCTTATGTGTCATAAAAATCATCGAAGTCATCAGACATGTTATGGTCTCTAGGACGAAGAGCAGCTTCGATTTCGGAGTTACTGTCATCAGACTCCCCCCAGAAGGCATTCGATTTTATAGTGGTCACTGGGTCCCTTTTGCTTTCATGCCTTGACAAAGGACTTCCTTTACTAGATGAAAAACTAGCTTCCGAAGCGATTTTGTGGGCCGTCTTTGTCTTGAATGCACTGCTGCCAATATCCAAACTTGAAAATTGACTTTCAAACCTCTCTTCAGGTTGATTCAAATTATCTTGAAGGGTAAACTTCTTCAGTAACTGGTAGGCTTTTGTCTCTTTCATGGCTGCTCCCAAGCTGAACTGAAACAGTTCTGAAGGTACTATATCCGCCTCTCTGTGTCCTGTGACTGGGGTTGCAGCTATGCTTTCCTCCTTGCTCTCATCTCCACAGCCACTTGAAACTTCTTGTTCCCTTGTAAGAACACTGTTGAGCCGCAGAGCAGGTTTTGCTTCCTTTATTCCATTATTGTCATTCAGAATAGATGGCATGCTGCAAGATGATTCATTGCTGTGAATAGCTGACCTATGGTCACATTCTTCTGTAAGGACTTTTTTCAATAATGCTGTGGCCTCTTCTTTAGAAGAATTATCACGTTCCTTCATACACTGTCCTTGTGTCTTCAATAAGTGCCAATCTAGTACTTGTTCAGATTGTCTTGGTGAGTCTGGGGAGGACTCCCTTTCTGAATCAGGAAAGCTTTGGGTGTGCAAACCGTAATCAGTGAAGAGCAGATCTCTTTGCTGCTTGGTGTAGACTGATCGTGAGGCCTGCCTTCCGTCTTCACTCTCCATCTTGGCTCCTGGATTTGGCAGTGACTCCAGATTCTCCAAAATGAGATCATCTTCACTTACAGAAACTGTGAGGTCACTACTGCTGCATGAACTTTCCTCCTCCTCCTGCTCCTCCTGCATTTTCAGAAAAGCCTTTTGTGACTTTGGGTCCCCGTGAGCAAGAGCATCTGAGAAGCCTTCCCAAGCAGAATGCCTCTCTGCAGCCCACTTATTTGCAGATGCACGGTGTTCTGAAACTGATAGCACGGGGACTGGCGGCCTAGCTCTTTCTTCCCCGACTTCAATATGTTCTTGTGTCAGTATTTCCCCGTCGGATCCCTCTGATCTGCTGGAACTGTCACACTTTAAATCAGTGGTTCTGTTCTCTGGACTTAATCTTTCCTGTAACGAGGAATGGAGTTCAGCAGACTTTCTGCCTTCAGATAAATTACTCTTGCTGTGACGTGTGCTGCTCCCTATCTCCAAGCAATGAGTTTGTTCTTCCTCAGACAATACATGGCTTGTGACTGGCGTTTGCTCACCAATCTGAAGAGATGTCTTTCCATCTATTTTGTCAGACTTATTTAAGCACTGTGTGTCACTATTAGTTTGTACTACACAGCTGTCTGTCACACAGCTGCTCTGGGCTGTCTGTTGGTGTGAATGTGGGTCAGGAATTGAACAGTTCTTTGTGGGCTGGTTAGATTTCTGCTCTGTACTGAAATCGTCAATGCTTGAGATGGCTGACATCTGGCGGCCCATAAAGATTGTTGCTGGTTGATACAATCCTCTTGACATGGCTGTCCCTGAGTTAATTCCTGCCTGCACTGCATCCTTTTCTCTGTCTTCATCTTTCATTCCCAGGCTGTCTTTTAACAGTAGGTGCATCTTCTTTATTTCAGCCTCATATTCAGTCTTCAGTTTTTGAAGCTTCTCTGTATTTGTGGTCAAGTGTTCAACATAAGTCTGGACACATTCGAACTTCTTTAAATATCCTTGGTTTCGGACATGAGCCCTCCTTTCAGATTCACATATTTCCTTCAGGTATTTCTTTAGTTTTGCACATTTCAGCTTAGCTCTGCACTTATCGGACTTGTTGTATTCATAAAGCTTGTCTTCAAGGTCAAATCTCTTCTTTTCACTGTCCCGCAGCGCCTGCTGGAGCTGGCCCACCCTTTCGTAGTAGCTGGGACTCGCCAAGGGCGCGGACGCGGCGGGGATCTGGCGCACGCCACCGCCACCGCGCCCTCGCGGCCCACGACTACTTTTATTCTATGCTAGGATCAAATCAAAGGCTTTGTGCGTGCTGGGGAGGCACTCTAAACCACATCCAGCCCAGCTTTCTTTTTTTCTTTTAGACAAGATTCTCACTATGTAGCCCTGGCTAGCCTGAAAGTCACCAAGGAGCTCACCCTGGTCTTGAACTCACAGACCCAATTGCCTCTGTTTCCCAAGTCACCACCAGACCCGGCAAGATATGTGTGTGTTTGTGTTTGTGTGTGTGTGTGTGTGTGTGTGTGTGTGTGTGTGTGTGTGTGTACCTGTGGAGGCCAGAGGGCATCAGATCCCCTGGAACTGGAGTTACAGGTAGTTTTAAGCCCTCAACTTGAGTGCTGGGAACCAAAGTCAGGTCCTTTGCAGGAGCAGCACATGACCTTACCTGATAAGCCACTTCTATCTCATTAGCTGTATGATAGGTTTTTTTGTTTTTGTTTTTGTTTTTGTTTTTGTTTTTGAGACAGGGTTTCTCCGTGTAACAGTCCTAGCTGTCTTGGAACTCTCTTTGAGTGCTGGGATTAAAGGTGTGTGCCACCACTGCCCAGCAGATAGTTTTATTCTCTAACTCTTCTATATTCAAGTACTAGTGAATTAAAATATCAATCTCCTCAAAATTACTGCCTACCTTCAATTTCATGAACGTGGTTCACCAACCAGAGAATGCTTGGGCAAAATTACCTACTTGTAATCATATTTCTATAAATAACAGAGGCTTCCTGTAGATCTTTGACATGAAACCATATATTATTTTCCACGTGTCTTCAACTCATTGTAACAAACCACATTACTCTGTAAGAGCAGTCCATTTTCAAAGTTATAACATCTCACTTACTGTCAGGGAGCTGGACTTCTCTGTACCGAACTAGCTGACTTGGAAGGAGAGGTTTGGTGTGAGCATGCTCAATAAGGGTGTCCTCAACCATCTGCATAATTCCTAATGCAGCCTGAAAGAGACAAAATATCACAGCATATTATAAAAAAATACGAGTATATCTTGTCTGTGAACATCAAAACAGCATAATGGAAAGCCCATTACAATGATGGAAACATACTTAAGTAGCTTAATGATCATAAAAACAGATTTTTAAGTATTAATTTAATCCTATGCAATGGGTAAAAAATTGAGTTTGTCAATCAATATGGTAGTAGTAAAAAGAAACAGAAATCCAAGCAATCATCTACATAGTACTGACTCAGGGAATAAAGGCATTTCTGAAGATGGAGGGACTGGTAAGGAAAAGTTAGTTCCAGTCAGTAATCTCCAGTATAGAAGTCAAACAGCAGAGATAAACCTAGGAGTGCCCTGTGAGTTAAACAAGGCTGAGCAGGCGATCTGACCTTGCTTGCTGTTTTGGAGCACACCTCGGGCACACTGTTTTGGAGCACACCTCGGGCATGCTGTTTTGGAGCACACCTCGGGCACGCTGTTTTGGAGCACACCTCGGGCATGCTCTTTTGGAGGCCATACAGAGTGTTAGGCAGGAAGGCTCTGGAGACAGACTGCCACGGGATTTTGTAGTGTCTCCCTGTGCTGTTCAATCCTATAACCCATGGTGCAAGTGTTGCTACCACTCTGGCTGGCAGAGCAGAGGTGAGACATTTTCCTAAGACTACAGATCTAGTACATGGCAGTGTCAGGGCTTGAATGCAGGCTGCCTATTTCTGCATTATGTGAGTCTGCACAGAGTAGGGATAATTAGTCCCATTCCTTTATGACTGCATGGGCCTGGCAACAGCAGCAGACACTTATGAGCCTCAGCTAACTATCACAATTCAATTTCTTGCATGTCCTTCCTACTTGCTTCCAGAGAAAACTGGTTAATCCTAATGTGCTCAGCATTGTGCGGCTTAAGTCTTAAGACAGAATAGAGGAAAAAACCTCTTACAGTGATCCACAAAAGATTGCTAAAGCTTCACCTGCTTTGTTATGTTGCCATGGAGAAGGGCTTCGATGTGCAGTCGAGACAGTAGCTGAGGTATGAAGGCCTTAAGTCGGGGGAGGGTAACATCTGCAAATGAGTAAGAAATAGTAAGATCTGCATATAAATTTTAAAACAAACAAAACTTGTATTTGAAATAATTCCAGATTTATATAAGACTTGCAAACATACTAGAATTCCTTGAGACCCTTCATCCAGTTTTGTCTAATGTTATCATCTTTCATTAACTATAACATGATTATCAAAACCTAAGCAATCAATACTGATATGTACTATGTTTTTTTTCAAGGTCCTATAGCTCAAACCCAAGGCTTTGTATGCTAGGCAAGCTCTCTACCACCAGCTAATACAATACTGTTAACCCAAGCACAGGCTTTATTTGGATTTCAGTCTTAGTTTTTGTTGTTGTTTGAGACATGGTCTTACTGTGTAGCACTGGCTGATCTAGAACTTGCTATGTAGACCAGGGTGGCCTTGAACTCACCAGGATCTACCTGTCTCTGCACCAGAGTGCTGGGATTAAGGTGTGTCTCATCAATCCTGGTCTTGGATTTCAGTTTTTTTTTTTTTGTTTTTTTTTTTTTTTGGTTTTTTTTTTTTTTTTTTTGTTTTTTCGAGACAGGGTTTCTCTGTGTAGCTTTGTGCCTTTCCTGGAACTCGCTTGGGAGACCAGGCTGGCCTCGAACTCACAGAGATCCGCCTGCCTCTGCCTCCCGAGTGCTGGGATTAAAGGCGTGCGCCACCAACGCCCGGCCGGATTTCAGTTTTTACACTTACGTCCTTTCTCTCTCCAGGATCTAATCTATAATCTTATATTACAATTAGCTGCCACGCCTCCTCACTGTCCTCTCACTGGGGACAGTTCCCCAGAACTCCTTTATTCATCCCGTGTCTTCTCAAGACCAAACCTGTCTATGCACCAGCAGGAAGAAGCACTACAGAGGCAACGTGCATAAAGCGCATGAGGTGGGTGTGCCATGGTACCGGATACGATATCACAAATTACCAATTAAGGTGGTGTCTGCCAGGCGGTCTCACTGTAAATGTACTATCTCACTCCTTAGGTAATAAAATGTACTATTTCACTCCTTAGGGAGTGACTCATGTACGTTCAACAAGCAATTTGGAAGTGCCCACTACCAAAGCCTAATAAAGCCAAATTTTCCCATTAGAATTAATCTGTTTGGGGGAACGTTTGAGACTGTATAAATATAGCTTTCCCTCAAATTTTTAAATTAAAATTTTATTACTTTACCTATCTGTTTACCTATCTATCTATCTATCTATCTAGGGTGGAGAGCAGCAACTCATGTATGTGGTGGTGCTGAACGTAGGGGTCAGTTCTCTCCTCCCACCACATGGGTACTGGGAATCCAAGTCAGGCCATCAGGCACGGTGGCGAGCATCTTTACCCATTGAGCAATCTCACTAGCTGGATTGCCCTCAAATTTTTACTAATTTTAGCATCTGTAGGTGGCCACTGCCTGTGGCAATTGTTATACAGTGTCCCAGTAGTAATTTTCCTGCTTCTCACATTCCTTTATACATGCTGGTCCTTCTTTAGGTACTAATTTACATTAATTAATTAAATACCTATGATGGGTCAGACATTTTACAGATGTTATCTTAAATACAAAAGTATGAGCTACTATCTTAATTTTAAAGGTTTTTACACACACACACACACACACACGCAGGGAACCTGTTTCTTTTCTAAAGTCACTGAGCTATAAGTCGCTGCAGAACTGGAACATGGTCCACCTCCCACTGTGCTGCCTAGGGAACCCTTTCTCTAGCTTCCTGGCATAACACTCACCTACCCCATCTTTATTAAAATGATCTTTCTACTTATGCTTCCCAACTCTAGTCCCTCATCCAGAAACCCTTCTAGTCGATCCCTGTTTAACCTACAGGCAGGGCTGGGTGTGGAGGCAGTTGGTAAATGTCACTTGACCGTGCTGAGTTCTGAGGTTCTTGCTACCCAGCGCGTAAAAAGCAGAATGACTAGAATCAGGGCAGAAAATTAAACAGAAGGAGTCTCACCGTCCAGAGCTTCTTTCAACTCATCTTTAGTCCAGGCCACTTCGGTCATCAGCAAGCGGAGGTAGTACATGGCATGCTGGTGGGGCTGCTCAGCCCGGAAATTGTTAAGCGATCGCATATACTAGGGAAGGGAAGCATGGGTTCATTAATTTTCAAAGTCAATTTAAAAAATCAGCTACAACCCAATTTCTTCTACATGAATTGTGTGTAACTGGAATGAAAGGATATTTACTTCTTTCACTTCTATATAATTAGGCACAGTAGCTATCCTTCTCAGACTCTTAAACTAAAGGGCATGCATCTTCATCGTCCAGGCCGCAGCTTTACCTCTGGCATCTGATGTGTATCTAAATGCCTTCCCTATGGGACATCTTGCAGGCCTCAGAAAGTAATTCCCAGGGATCCCTGGATACCACACAGCTCCAAGGTCTCCATAAGCAAATAACCTGGTAGTAGCTAGCTATTGGATGCTCAACTGAAAACTGACAGTTTATTATGGCATATAAATGAAGGTCTTGGTTGAAAGTAGCTATCCATTCTGCACTTCCATTATTGGGCCAAACATGACATGGATTTCAGTGGAAGACACATCAACCGGAAAGGGTGCACTATACAGTAAGAAAGCTCTCTGGCAGGCAGCCCTCCATCTACCCAAGCATGCATTTGCCTGAAATGAAGCCAGGGAGCTCCCCCAGGGTTAGTCCACAACTCTCGTAGGACTGAGGCTGACAGTTGGGCACACGAGCGGGCTCAGCTTTCTAAGCAGAACACGGCAAAGGCGATGACTCGGGACTACAAACACTTTCCCACCAATCCTCTCTCCATTTTAGCAATTTTTATAATATGACAAAACAACTGTATTAATAAAAATTATGGAAACATGGTATAAGTCTTACCGCCTCTTTGATAATTTCAAATCTTTTTTTATCAATCTCAAAAGTAGCCATTTTTTCAGTAATCTTCTTTAGCAAAATTGGCTGTTTGTCATTATAACCTTTCACTGAGAGCTACGGAGAGAGTTGAAGGTATTAATATGATAAGCTTAATGTAACACTAGTCATCTTCACATTAAACAATGCCCTTTCCCCAAACGTCAACAGTAGGTAAACTCACCTGATGCCAAACTACAGAGACACCTACCACGGCATAACATTCATGTTCTCACTGCATCAAATTTAATTACAGAATGTGTTTTAAATTTTATCTTCTTCTTTCTGGTGTCGGAGCCTGAACTCCAGGTCCATGCTAAGTTTACACTCCACCATGGAGTGACACCCAAAGCTCCTAAATTTTATCTAAGAAAGACTCTCTGATGAACAGTAGAATTAATACTTTAAAATAAAAAATAGATTTATTTGTTTTGTATACAGTGTTCTGCCTGCATGTATGTCTGCAAACCAGAAGAGGGCACCAGATTTCATTATACAGATGGTTGTGAGCCACCATGTGGTTGCTAGGAACTCAGGACCTCTGGAAGAGCAGCCAGTGCTCTTAACCTCTGAGCTATTTCTCCAGTCCCAGAATTTATACTTTTGTGAATGTAGTAAGAAGGCAAAAATCACAGGGGACTGTTACCTAGGTCTTGGACACATTCCAAAACTATTTAGAAATAGTTAAATAATCAGGTCTGGCTGGGTGTAACTAGGAGGCCAGGGAGTCCCATGCCCCAGTTTGGTTTACTCAGCCAGTTCCAGGCCTGTCAGGAACACACAGCAAGACCTTGACTCAACTACCTGCCTCTTCTAAGGAAAAAAAAAATCATCTTTGGAAAAACCAAGCAAACCTAAGTTTCTATTTCATAGCCTGACACTGCTCATTCAGTGTTATTCAATAAGGAACCACAATCTTAATTAGCTGCTTATTTTATAAGTTCTGCTGATGTTCTAAATGCCAATACAAACTAACTTTAGGGAAAATATTGTGTACACACTATGAGGATTTCGCCTTAGAACATTTACTTTTCCAGCCTCTGAAAGCCTCACATTCAGAAAGCACGGCACAGGGAGCCTGTGATTACATTTCTGTGTGCAGGACCTGGAGGGACGCAGGGTACCCGGCAGGAGGAATGTCGGGCTAGAGCCACAGAAATCATGTTGTGCACCCTACGAACTACAACTATCAGGAAGTCTGCTTTATCACAAATAAATGCTAATACGCTGCTGAAGCCACTAGTGAGAAGCAAAGTAGACTATTACTTTAATACTTGTAGTTAATTTTAACCTTTGAGTCTCAATCTGTACAACTGAAAATGGTTAGACGATATATATTCTTATACATTAAACAACAGCTACCCGAAAAATAATGTTGGTAAAAAGAAAAAGAACACTACTGCAAAATACATGAAATTTTAAAACCTTTTGTGTAAGATTTGGGACATGTGCTCATCTCAGTTTTTACTAAAAATGTGCTTTCAAGATCAGTGAGAATGAATGTGCGCCATTAAATGGATGTTAGTTTGAAACTGAGATATCATCAAGGGGAGGATGCAGGAATAACACATGTAAAACAGCTAATAAGATGTGCCAGACAAATAAACTGCCAGGTGGATCTGAACACAGGAACTTTCTACTGCTGTCTATAGAAATAAAAGACGCTTATGTAATTCAAGCACCACAACAATAACAAATAGCTTTTACTTATAAGTAGAAAAGGACTCAAATACACTGGGAGAAAAACATGCTTTTAGGATTAATATGTTACACATCTCAAACAGAACATGCACAGACATGTAGCACACATACATGTTCACAAGATGCACTGAGTTTTCCCAGTCATTTATTAGTAGGCTAATACTAACTCGAATCTTTCAGTTATTTGAAAAGTGCACGAAGAAAACCATCAACCTTCCTGTTTAAAGGTGCAGACGTTAATAGTTTTCCCAAGCTCAACAGAAAGCTTTCCCAGTGTGGCTGGCGCCTTTTCTTCGGTTTGCATTTTACTTACAAGTATTGCATTCATCCCTGATGCAATGGCATAGCTCAAACCTGACAGGCGTGCTGCATATGTATACTCTTTTAAATCATCCTTCAATAACCTGATAAACAGGTATGTCATGTTGCAATGGAGAGGATCAGCATAAATGTAGCGACTAACAAAAAGAAAAACAAAAGAGATGCTTTGATACCTCAAATGGTGGCATGGTAATGAAGAAACATGACCGAAGAGTATGGATATGCAGCCTCATGGTCTGGCTCCTAAGGAAACAGGATAGGCCAACCTCACATTTTACAAAGAGATGATTTCATTCTGCTTTTCTGAAGCTCAAGATTTCAGATACAGAATGGGTGAGAGCTAAACCTGGATTGGGCACAATTTTGTTTGAGGAGGAAAAATGATATTCTGATGAAAGATGTTAAAAAAAAAAATCAAGGAGACTCTGCATACTATGAATGGTACACAGTGGAATGTTAGAATAAAAGCTAACTTAAAAATTAAATAAAGAGAAAATATGGTTAAGCCATGAAGATTTTTTAAAAGAAATTAAACTCATACCCACAATTCAAAATGCTTCCATCAAATCAATATAAAAACGTTGATGAGTGGAAGGCTCTGAGACATGGGTACTTACATACATCCCATAGATGGTATTTTGGAGGTCATAGCTCAGGCCCGCTAGCTCTGCTGCATATGCATACTCGTTGAGAGAGTCTTTGAGGAGCTCAAGGTACAAATAGGCCATGTTACAGTGCAAGGGGTCCACATAAGCAAATGGGCTGGAAGAAAACGTGGACAGTAAAAGAGCTGGTTTATTACTTCCCAATGTGCTGTGGCCTTCTGAGACAGGTGAAGAAACTGAGCATTGGTTTACATACTTTCCTGAGGACATGGTTGAATTCTTGAATTCATCTGTTTCTTTTTGTCATGAGGAAGAAAAGGTCTGAGAAAGAAGATGTCAGAAATATGCTACATGTGTGCACTGGTGGCAGTGAAGAGAACTGCTTATCCCAGATGGTGTAGGGCAGCGGTCCTCAACCTTCCTAATACTGTGGCCCTTTAATACAGTCCCTCAGGTTGTGGTGACCCCAACCACAAAATTATACTTGTTGCTGCTTCATAACAGTGCTTCTGCTACTGTTATGATCGTGATGTAAATATCTGACATGCCGGCTATCTGATATGTGACCCATGTGAAAGGGTCTGAGAACCACTGGTGCAGGAGAACTATCCAACTAGAAAGGTAAGGCAGGTGAGAAAATGAAAAGGTCAAAGGGCATGGCTGTCCTTCAGCTGCTGGGGGAGGCATGACCAGGCGAGCTGATCCAGCGCTGGCGTGTCTTCTCTCTCCACAAGCTACACTCTTAAAGTACAGAAATGCGAGACTGGGAAACCTGTGTGCTCTAACTATATGGCCTTAAAGAGAAAGACTGAAAAGAACTATGAAGATGTGAGCTTACCCCCCAATCAACAGAACTAGAGCACTATCAGAACATTAATAAAGTTTGTCACGTAACTAATTGCAGCTAGGATTAGAAAAACATTACAGAATAAAAATATTTATGTGGGAGTGTGAAAGGAGAAGAAACAATGGTTAAATAGACCAGATATCGACTTTCCCCTCTCAGACAGGAAGCTAATTTCCCCAGGGCACCTGTTTGGGATTCAACCAAGTTAAACAACCTGCTTAGTTGACTATACAACACTGCTTACCTTTATCAGCACCAAGGAAAGAGCCCTGCAGTCAACAGCATGAGTCACCACACACTTACTACAGTGCTCTCTAGGCACTGAGAGCAGATAAGGAGCAATCAGGCAAAATTCCGAGTGCTCAGAGCTTACAGCTTAATGGAAGAGACAAGCGACATGCTCAAGCCTGATAGACCAGGCGGTGTTAGGGTTAAGGGAAACGGGGAAGGAAAACTACTCCATTAGGTAAGACAGTTAATTAGGCCAGGGTGATAACGGGGCCCACTTGGCCTGCACCCAGAGCAAGCAGGGGAGCAAGCCTTGGGGAGGTCTGGCAGGTGGACGGGAGAACTTTCCTGACTACTGCTCCAGGCCCAAGGAATGTGCTTTCTGCCTCAGCTGGGAGCAAAGGAAAAGTTCTCTTCTATTTGTAGCACAGTAACTGCACCGCACACCACACCGCACCGCACTGCACCGCACTGCACCACACCACACCACACCACACCACACCACACCACACCACACCACACTTGGATGTACTGAGAGCAATGCCAACTATTTTATCCAAGTTAATAATAAGGCAAAAACAGGAAAAAATGCTTAGGCACTTGGAAAATTAAAATCAAAGAGAAAATCTAAATGGGTGTTGCCATTTCATTCTCTTTTAAAAAACATATTCATTTATCTGTGTGCACATCTATTATCTATTATATGGCACATATAAAATCTAGAAGTCAACTCATGGTAGCTGGTTCTTTCCTGCCATATGAGTTCCAGGACTGAATTGAGTTGTCAGGCTTGATGGGAACACCTTTACCTGCCGAGTTAATGTTCTTACAGTATTGCATATAATGATAAATGTTCTTTAGACAGTGAGCAGCTTTGAACTTAAGGCAACACACACACACACACACACACACACACACACACGCACGCACGCACGCACGCACGCACGAACGCATGCCACAGGAGGTTGTTGGGGGGAGTGAGAGTGCCAGCCCATCAAAACCCAAGTAATGCCATGACAAAGTCACAGCAACATCTTTGGCAACTGGAGTGCCATCAGGTGGGGCTGAAAGTCAGTAGTGCCAAGATTGGTGGTTCAATGCCATCTGACTCAAGCTTAGAAAAGAATTACAATGTCCTAAAATATCGAGTCACACAACTATGTGTGCAGGGCACTGGAGTAGACAACAGGATCCCAATGGAATATGTGAACTCTGGCTCAGATATGGCAATCAGATCCCACACATGTGCATATGGGTCACTAGATAGACATAATTTCATCTTATTTCTGAAAAGGTGAAAGGACACACACAACATACACATACAATTTCTTTCTTTTCTTTTCTTTTTTTAACTTATTCAAGACAAGGTTTCTCTCGTCTTGCCCTGGCTGTCCTGGAACTCACTCTGTAGATCAGGGTGGCCTCAAACTCACAGAGATCCACCTGCGTCTGCCTCCCGAGTACTAGGATTAAAGGTGTCTGCCACTACCACCACCAGCCAGTGATAAATTCCTTTTTAAGAGAACAATTATTTTAGAAATATAAAATTATCGTATGAGTCAGGTGTGGCAGTGTACATCTGTAATCCCAACACTAAAGCTAAGACAGGTGAATAGCTAGTCTGTGTGTTGGTTTACATTATTCTGAAGCATTCTAGGATTATCAGTTTAAAGCCACTAACAATTAACTATGAAATACACACATCCGAGGATCAGGAAGGTGAAAACTGCAGTTTGCTGACCCCGGTTCAAGGTCTGTAATGAGTTAGGTGTTCTCTGGGCTTTGCCCCTCTGAAGGGTAAACTAGAGCCTGAAGAGCAACTCTGTATTTGTTAGAAGGTTTCATGCACAGACCTCTCTAAAAGGCAAACATCGTTACATGAAGTGTGTTTTTGAGTAGTATTTCAAAAAACCAAAACACCACCTCCCTCCTCTTTGTGTGTGTGTATATAAACACATTTATGTGTACATTTACACACATAAACATGTGTATTTGTTTATTCACATCTGTACACATCCCTCGGTGAACACACACACACACACACACACACACACAACACACACACACACTGCACAAACACACACACATACATACATACATACATACATACATACATACATACATCCCCGGGCAAGTTTCAGAAATTGAAAAAAAAATGAACCAAGAAAAACGTTCTAATTATTAATTCTTTCCTTAATGAACCTTCGGATAAATTTATAGCTTCTCCAGATCCCCAAATCCTGAAGGCTTCTAAGAAGTCCCTCCTAATAAGAGCTACCTACCATAAATCAATTCAGCTAAAGGGAATACTCATTAATGCAAGGAAGAATTAACTTTGGTTCTCAGCACTTCTTAGCAGCCTTTTCTTGTCTATGAAAAATCTAATCCTTATTATTTCAAGACTGGATGCTCAAGAAGAGAAAACTCAACAAAAACATAATTGTTGATTTCCTAAGTCAGATTCAACTACATACCTGAAAAACTCAAAGTTGAGACAAGCTTTCGGCAAGAAAAATTTATCATCTTGCTTGAACCACAGCTTACTCATGGCTGTATCCTGTGACAGAGAAACAGCTTGGTTAGGGAAACAGAGGCACATTCCATAAAAGTATCTGCTCAAAGCACTCTTCAAGTTGAGGGGCAACGGACACTATTCTGAAGCACCCAAGTTAGCAAGCAGAACAGAGAGACTGCCAGCCCCTGTGGCAGAGAGAAGCCACCCCTCTACGTCCCTTGGATGGGGAGATATGAACATGGTGGAGGAGACAGATGGCAGACATTGGTACCAACTGTTCTGGCACCATCTTTCTGGACACTGGGAGCCTGAGAGACACAGGCTCCTCAGGACGCCTGTAGGACAGGTGTGTCAGCCAGCCTCTAGGGTGATCCATAACCCCGTTGGCTAGGATTCACACCCTTGTATAGTCCTGCTCTAATCAGAATTCATTGGCCTAACTGACAGAAAATGCCAGACTCAATGGTATTCCACCCCCAAGACTTAACTGTGAGACTGGCAGCCACCTTGCTCACTGACATGTCCCTTTCAGTCAGTCATCTCGGGAAAGCCAAGTGTCATGTCAAACAACTCCACAGAGCTGGCAAGTTCACATGCTGAAGACCTAAGGCTTGTTAGCAACCACAAAACTGAACCCGGAGAGAATTCTCCAGCCCTGGCTTAGTCTTCCAAGGAGTAAAGCCGCAGACAAGGCTTCAACCATAACCTCATTACAAACTTGAAACAGAACTACTGACTCATGTCATTTCCAGATCCCTGGCCCTCAGAGAGCGGATCTTGTGGTTTTATGTGGCTTTTAAAAGATGCTTGTGGTTTTTAAGCTGATAAGTTTTAGAATAATTTATTGCAGTAAAATGCTGCGTAAAAAAACACACAAAGATGAACACTCTAATAATAACTTATTTCACTTATTCTATACCAAGCATGCTCTCAAATGTTCATTTTAAACCGTGAAATCCTCTTAAGAGATATAAACAATTTCGTGCGCTCACCACTTTACCCTGAGAAAACATTTAAAGCAGTCCAGCCAGGCATGGGGGCATGACTGCAATGACGGAATTTGGAAGGCTAGAGAGGACTGATGAGGCTAGTTAGCTACGTCAGGTGCAAGGGGAGCCTGAGCTACTGACAGAGGCCCTGTCTGAAAATACAAGGCCGAAGGACATAGCTCAGTGGTAGAGTTTTTACCTAGCATGTGCAATGCCCTGGGTTCAAGCCCCAGAACGCTACAACCAAATAAATCGATAAAAAGTGAGAGGAACATAGTGCAATAGTAGAATGTGTGCTTAGCACAGCGGGTGAGAGCATAGTGCAACAGTGAATATGTGCTCAGCACAGTGGGTGAGAGCATAGTGCAACAGTGAATGTGTGCTCAGCACAGTGAGAGCATAGTGCAACAGTGAATGTGTGCTCAGCACAGTGAGAGCACAGTGCAAG
>CABHPP010138977.1:23965-44293 GCA_902168425.1 Peromyscus attwateri | reverse complement strand
GTAGATCAGAAGGGAGGCCCAAGCTAGAGAAAAACAGGGAGTCATCTGTGTTTAGATGACACCAAATGTCCAGAGACTAAGTGACACTGTCCAGGAATGAGGAGACAGAGAAGAGTCCTGAAGACTGGAACTCGAGGCTCTCCACAGAGAGAGGCTGAAAAGATAAGGGGAAGTCACTGGGGGAGACTGTGAGTACGGAGGCACAGAGAACATACGTGATAGAGAGTTTGAGTCCAGAAATAGAGCTGGAACTGGGCTCGAGGGCTTCACAGTCGGCGTCAGAACTCTCTTCAGGGGTCCCAGCTGGCTCCGCTCATGACACCATTTCACTGCTTGGGTTGGAATCTTGTCGGGATTCCTCATACTGAGTGCTGTTTCATCACATCCGAGCAGGACATGGATTAGCGTCTATATTTTTTTTCCAGTGTGTTTGAAGTATTTCATAATTTAAAAATGCACTAAAATAAAAATGACTTAGTGGGAGGCCTAGACTGCCAATTAGGAACACACAGGGTCACGCCAAAACAAAGATGTTGTAGAGCTGTTTAGGGGAATAAATTCAGTTGTCATGGGTCCCATTGGCAGACCTTGGGCATGTATGGCATTTAATGGGCATGGATTAAATAAGCCACATGGCTGTAGGGGTTGGAAAAGATGTCACATGTCACATGATAAATAACCCAAGAGAGAAAAGTCACCATTTTCTAACTGGGTCAGCCTATGGGCCTGGGCTGTATCTATATGGAAACTGAGTATCCCAGGACTTGCTCTGGTTGGTGCTGGCTATCACTATAGACTGGATATAACCTCTGCATCAGTTAGCTGTCATATTACTGTAACAAATAGCTGATGCAGGATACTTACGAAGAGAAAGACCTATTTTGGCTACGGGTTCTAGAGACTCAAGAGCATAATGCTTCTTTTGGCCCAGTTCTCCTGAAGGCAGTGGATAGCAATGGTAGAGCATGTGAGTTAGACTAAACACTAATATTTTAAGCCATGAAACAGACAGAGAAGGGGAGTGAATGGATCACCACAATCTTCTGAGGGCACAGCCCCACTGACCAAAGCATCTCTCATTAAGCCCTACCTCCTAAAAATTCTCTCATCTCTGAACAACGCTACCCTGGTACCTCCTCTGTCTCTGTTTCTTACCAACTGAGTGACCTCAATCCAAGTCATAAGTCTGGGAAAAACAGGCTCCCACATTCTTCAGAGGGTGCATTCTGGCAGGATAGTCTAGAACAGTGGTTCTCAAACAATGTTCATTAGAACCATATGCAGAGCTTCAAAAACCTCCAGTATTTATTCAGGCCTTATGTTAGCCACCCCTTGACATATGAGCAGGGGGTTCTACCCATATTCATGCCATAGAGATGTCTTACTTCGTAGGGGCCACCACAGGACCTGTAGAAGCTGTCGGGGAGGGGCACTCCTGCCTGTTCTGACCTGTTTGTCATTCAGCATGCATGCACGCATGCCCAGGGCACCACTTGGACTAGACACACCTTCTCTTTGTCAGAACGCTGCTTTGTTGCCCACTCCTCTGGGGGAACTTCCTTGGAGCCTTTGTGATCTGCCTTGATGTTGAAATGGTCCTGGCTCTTCTTCCCTGTGATCAGAAGCTCATTGCTGGGAATTGAGCCCATGTTTTTGCATCCAAATGACATCTTTCTTGATCTTTTTTTTGGGAAAAAAAAAAAAAAGACCAATGCATACCAGATGCAGGAGAGCACTTCGAAGGCCCTGCTTTTCTCCGTGTCTCAAGCTCAGAGTAGCCCACGCTTCCTTCCTAGCATGTTGCCAGCAGCCAGAGAAAGACCAGAGACCTGGAAAAGCATCACTCCCTCTGTGTTTTGGTCCCTGCTCCATTTTTTGTTTTGCTAATTCTCTCAGAAGTATTCACAGAGGGTGAGATTAGCTAAAGACATCTTCTTCAGGCCCGGCCCTAGACTTTCAGAGCTCCAGATGCACAGAGCTCCCCTCCCCAGGGGCTCGACCTTGCTGAGGAACACTAGGTCTCTTGCCTGATGTCCTGCAGCCATCTTGGGTCTCCCCGAGTTCACTTCCTGTGTTGACACCTCACTTGAAAGATAAACTGATCACACATCTCCTTTGTTCAGAAAACTCAAGTTTCCCCATGCCCCAAACCCAAAGCTTCCAGGGCTGTTCACAACCCGACAGCCCCCAGTGTCCCCAGACGGTGCAGGGTTCTTTCCTCTGGCCTGTCTGTCTCTCCAGAGACACCATGTCACTCAGCTTCCCCCAGAGACCCAGGTTCCTTTCTTCTCTTTTTTCCCCAATATGTTGTTCCCTAGTTTCTGGGGTGCTTTCCTTTCCTTGGTTTATTACTTGGAAGTAAAAGAGTTCTGTTTAGGAAAACATTAAGGCAGAAATGTCTTAGTGATGGTATTGCTACCGAGCCACAGGAACGTCCTGGATCACAGGCTAGAACACCAGGACACCTTACCCTATTCCTGTTTCCTATCAGCTGAGTCAAGGGCTGAAGCCTGGGAAATAATGGCTCTCATATTGTTCCAGAAGGGGCATGCCGTATGGACAGGATGGCTCAGAACAGCAGTTCTCAGACTGGACATCTGTTAAAATCATCTGGGGGTCTTCTAAGAAGCACCAATGCTCAGACCTTACCCCAGACAGGAAAAGGACCCGAGAGTCTATTTGGCTCCTGGGTGTAGCCTCATTTCACAAAAGTTGGTGTGCTTGCGCGGGGATTAGGCTCCGGAGTCCATCAGACACTGGTTTTAAATCCTGTGTCTTCTACCTTCTGGCTGAAAAGTCACACATGTTGTTTTAAAGTCTCTGTTGTAGAACAGTTTTCATTTACAAGGGTTGTGATGACAACATAGACAGTTATATATTCTACACTAGTTGTATCCGTTTCAAAAAATGCTTCCTATCAGTTTACATTAGGACGCTGCTTTTGCAATATCCAACGAACCAATATGGATAGATCACTAGCAATCAAATCCACAGTTTGCTTGAATCTCCTTAGTGTTTGCCTAAGTCCTTCCCCCAACCCCCACCCCCGTTCCAGGATCCCACACAAGAAGCTTTTGCTTGTGAGGTCTCCTATATTAATGTCCTCAACTAAATGTTTAAAGCCTTTGAGGTATGGTTAGGAAGCCAGAGGTCTAAAATCAAGGTGTTGCCCTGAGATCTTCCTTACCTACTCCTGTGTTCTGGGGTCTTGATGGCAACCCTTTGCACTCCCCGACTTGTAGCTGTAGGATTCTGTATGTACCGACAAGGTGCTCTCCCCTGTGTGTTTGTGTCTTAGGAGGATAACAGTTGTCCTGGATGAAAAGTCCACTGGCTCTAGGATGACCTCTTTCTAATTATTCCCATTGGTAATGATGCTATTTCTAAATAATTCACATGTGGAAGTACTAGGGTTTAGGGCATCAATGTCTTGTGGGCAGACACAATATAACCCATTCTGAGCTTCTGTTGGCTGTGACAGTTCTTTATTTTTTTTTTTTATGACATTCCTCCTCCTTTTTGATGACCTGAATAGTTTTGTAAATCATTGGTCAGATACTTTGTAGAATATTCTTCAGTTGCAATGTGTCTGATACATTTCTCACAGCTAGACAGGAGTTGTAGAGCTTGTGGAGAAGAATGGAGAGATGCAGGGCCATGCTCAATCTCACTGTGGCTGCTTATTGTCAATACTCACCTTCACTTCCTGGTTGAGGTAGGGTCGGTTGGTGTCTGTACTGTGGAGTGGCTCCTTCCTTCCTCCTGTACTGAGCTTCTTCTTCTGCCTGTATGGTGGGGGATTGAACCTGGTGCCTTGTGCACGTCAGGCAAGTGCTCTTCCACCGAGCTACACCCAGCCCCATTCTGTGCTTTCTGGAAGAAAACTATCATGTACTGCTCACCCTTCAGGGCTGGGCAAGTTTCTTCACAGCAGGCTTGTGTATTCTCACAATTTATGTATTCATTAAACAATTTATTCATAAAATAAGTACTCGTGGTTCCTTGTTTTATATTTTGCATTGTTATTCAATACAATTTTGTTTTGTGGCTCTAATTGTTCCAGCTCTGTCCACTGGGGCTCTTTCGGTTGGCTCTGTGACTTTTGGAGATGTCCCCACCATTGAGGAGGTTTTTGAATGTTTCCTTACTTTCTGGCACTAACTATAAGATGCTCCAGGCTCTCTTATATTTCGTGCCCCAGTTCTAGGATCAACTTCAATGGGCCCTTGTTCAACAGGGCCGTGGAGAATTCTATGATACACCAAGATCTGGGGCTGTGATGTGTTTGTGGCTATGGGGAGTTTCTGCTTTGAGGTTCAGTGGCAGGAACTTTATGGCACTCAGAGGTCTCACTGCAAAATGGGGATTCCAGGAGTAATTGCATCGCAGGTTATTGTTGGGGCTCAATTAGAGAATATGTGTGAAAGATTCAGTAGATTTGGTCTAAGTTTATAATTTCTCAATTTTTTTCTTATCTGCCAATTCATAGATTCAGGAGTCTCAAATAAGAGAAGGCAAGCAGTATTTTCTTTTAGTTTAATGAATAGACTGAAGTCAACCTTCACTGTTTCAGATCTCACCTCTTGATTTCAAGACCCATTCTAGACTGAGATTCTCTGTGCCTCTGTATCCATTCTAGACTGAGATTCTCTGTGTCTCTGTACCCATTCTAGACTGAGATTTTCTGTGCCTCTGTACCCATTTTAGACTGAGATTTGCTAAACCTCTGTATGTGAGTGATCCTGATTTCCTTTCCCTGCATCTTGCTTAACTCTTGTTTAAAAAGCGTCTTAGGTAGTTTGTTTTTATTTTCTTTGTCATGCCTTTGTAGAAAAGATTAACTTAGAGCAGAAAGCAGGTGCATCTTCCAATCTTGAATATGCCAGTGTAGACATGCTGCTATATTTTCTGAAGCAGACATTGAACATACAAACTGAAAAAATAAAATAAAAAATCTTTCTAATCTGGATCTGGGTAGTATTCAAGTAATATAATTTATGTGCTGAGACATTGGCTTTATGGTGTCTTGAAAATTTGCAGGGACAATGGTGTAGGGTTTTTAGACAGAACGAATCAATAAAACCCGAGACATGCTTTTGCATCTCTAACTCAACCTTCCCATTGGTTTCTCTCTCTTCATGGTACAGTGATCCTAATCGAATAGAACAAATTTTTGAAACATGTAAACAACTTACCAGACTCATCAGTGCATGAAGAAGCACACAAGCCAAGCAGGGCTCTTTGACTCAGCACAGATGTTTATTGGAACGAATGTGTAGTTTCCCATAAGAACAACAGCTTCTTTGACTAATGAATCCCAGGCATGATCATCAGTGTTAATAACAGTGCTCACAGTATGAAATCACAGCTTTCGTTACACAAATTCATTTATTGGGAGGTAGATTTCAGTTGCCTGGAAGCCAGGCTTTCTTACTGGCAGCACATTTTAGAATTGTTTAGGGAATGACTGGATTTGAAGGTAGCGAGTTTGTTAGCATTAGGTTATGAACTTAGACAAGGTGGTCCTTATGGCTATACTATCTTTCTGTTTTTGTGGTTCTAGGAGGTCAGGTTTCTTGGACCACAACAGCAGTTAGATTTCTGTCTTAGTCAGTGTTTTTTGTTTGGTTTTTCAAGACAGGGTTTCTCTGTGTAGTTTTGGTGCCTGTCCTGGATCTTACTCTGTAGACAAGGCTGGCCTTGAACTCACAGAGATCTGCCTGGCTCTGCCTCCCAAGTGCTGGGATTAAAGGTGTGAGCCACCACCGCCTGGCCAATGGTAACTCTTATAAAAAGGAAACATTTAATTGTGGCTTGCTTACAGTTTCAGAGGTTTAGTCCATTTTCATCATGGCGGGAAGCATGGTAGCACACAAGCTGAGAAGCAGCTGAGAGTCTTACATATGGATCCACAGGCAGCAAGGAAGAGAGAGCCTCTGGGCCTGGCTTGGGCTTTTGAAAACCTCAAAGTCCACCCAAAGTGACACACTTCCTCCAACAAGACTGTGCCTACTCCAACAAGGTCACACCTCCTAATCCTTCTCAAGTAGTGCCACTCCCTGATAACCAAGCATTCAAATACATGAGCCTATGGAGGCCATACGTGTTCAAACTGCCACATCATCCAATGCTTGTTGGACAAGGTTGAAGTTTCATGGGCCAATTAGTTAGTTATTTCCTCAAGATAAGGATGTAATTTGTAGGATAAATAGTTGTAATTTGGAGGATAAATAGGATAAACTGGGCCCAGCCAGAAGTTGGTGTCTGCACCAGAATCCCAAGGCTTTTAAAGCATTGTTAAGTATTCTGATTCTAAGGAGAGGCCTGTTTAGATGTTGATTCTCATGCTTGAATGCCGGTTTCCTGGAAATATCATTTTTGTGGGAGAAGCTGGTGTTATTGAGGAAAGCCTGAGTGGACATGGACTCCTGTTTGTCCTTCCAGAGTCTTCTTGACCTCACTTGTGGAAATGCAAGACTTTCTGAAGGTCTTCTCCCCTTAAACTGATTGCCAGTGTTCCCTTTCCTCAAACTCTATACCATGATGGTCTTCCTTCTATCTCCACATCTCTAAAGTAGACTCGTCAGGGGTCATCCCCATATGGCAGTCACATATGTGTCACACCTCCACCAGGAGCTTCCGGAAGGCATGGTCCATACTCTCCTCACTGCATCAGTCCTGATGCAGCATCCAGCATGACCTGGAAGAGCACACTGTTCAGGAAGTGCTGGCAATGGGAGGGCTCATTGCCTCAAAGCAGTTTCAAAACTGCATCAAAAGTCTTTAACAGGAACTGAAATAGATGTCTTAGTTACGGTTTCTATTGCTGTGATAAAACACCATAACCAAAAAGCAAGTTGGGGAGGAAAGGGTTTATTTGGTTTACACTTCCAGATCATAGTCCATTACTGGAGGAAGCCAGGACAGGAACCTGAAGGCAGGAGCTGATGCAGGAGCCATGGACGGGTGCTGCTTTCTAGCTTGCTTCCCATGACTTACTCAGCCTGCTTCCTTATAGAACCCAGGACCAGCAGCCTGGGGACGGCCCCACCCACTATGGGCTGGGCTCTCCTCTATTGATTACTGGTTGAGAAAATGCCTTCCAGCTGGATCTCATGGAGGCATTTCCGCAACCGAGGCTCCTTCCTCTGTGATGATTCTAGCTTGTGTCATATCGACACAAAATAAGACAGTACAGTAGAGTACCAGCTCGCTTGAGAGGTAGCTGATCATCATTGGGTCCAAGCACCATCTCCTTGCAGAGTCAAGAGCAAACCCCCGCAGAGGTAGAATGATTTGCTCAGGGGAACAGAAGCAGGCTGTGAATTATTGTCCCTGAGTGAGCAGCCTTGGGCTTGATGCCCTCAAGTCCTCCTTCCCCATGGTTTTCCTCCTTCACCAGAAATTCACTTAGGCTCTAGCAGCAGCAACACAGCTCAAGGATCAAAGCCTTCTATGGAGAACATATGGAGAACAGTTCTCATACACAGAAACTCGGGCTGGGCTTCTGGGTCCTTTGAAAATCTTCTTCGTGGGTGAGGTCAAAGAGGAAGGTTCTCAGATGGGTGAGACGAAGGCAGGAATGAGAGCAATGGCTGCTTAAGGTCAGCTAGGGTGTGGGGAGGGAGAGAGTGGGTGCCTGAGACCGAGCCTGCCAGGACCTGCCTTGGACAGCCCATGTTTGGGGGTGAGAAGGGGGATGGGGCTCGGGGAAGCTACTCTACCTAACTAAGAGTAAGGGAAGATCCTTGGCTGCACTTGGATCTGGTTATGTCCTTTGGGACCTGGGTGTGGTGGACCAAGGTGGGTATTGCAGGGGCAGCAGGAGAATTTTGTCTTTTGAACCTAATGAACATTTTCCTTTGGGGTTACTTTGAAAACACGGCTTTGTTGAATTCTAGAATGTCAGTGCTTGCAGGGTCCTTAAAATGAGGGAAAGGAGACTTGTAGAGGGACACGTGAGAGATGCTGGTAGGTGTCTGACTTCACAATTCACCATTCCTTCCCAGCCCCTGCTTCCCTGAGTCAGTCTTACCAACTGGTACTTAGCTCAAGTACCCAATTGCATTGCTGGGTGTGAGCGGGGTCATGCCATAGGCTAAGAATGAACTCTCTCTTCCTTCCTTCCTTCCTTCCTTCCTTCCTTCCTTCCTTCCTTCCTTTCTTTCTCTCTTTCTTTTCTTCTTCTTCTTCTTCTTCTTTTTTTTTTTTTTTACCTTTTTATGGGAGATTGGGGCTGGGACTGGGGGACTGAATTTGGTAAAGAAGCTTAGACTTAGGGGGCAGACTAAGACTAAAACGGTGGTGGGTGGGAGGAGGGGTGTGTCGCTAATCACCCCTGAGACCCAAGCAGGAGTTTATAAGAGAACTCCATCTGCCTGGTGGGCACAGATGCCCTTCACTAAGCCACAAGTATGGAACACACCGTTTAGTTCATACACAGGCTAAGTCCTATGCATATATTAACTTTCTCCTCATCACACTCTTGCGAGGTAGATAAGGTATAACCACATTGCATCCCATGGGTGAAGAAACAGGCTTAAAGAGGTGGTCAGCTGTCCATCGTTACAAAGATCCTAAGTGATGAATCCCAGATCCAGCCTTTTGTCCTGACCATTCTGCTACTTGGCCTCTCTCAAGAGCAGGGAGAAGGGGCTGAAGGAATCCCATTATCACCCAGGCATGGGCAGTGAAGATTGAGGGCCAGGGGAGGAAATGTGACTTGCACTGATCATCTTCTGCTGGGCTGGGGAGCCAACTCAGTTCCTCACCCCAGTGACTCTCTGGATCCAATCCTTGTTGGGATAGATGTAAGAATATACTCCATAGCGATCTTTCTTCCCACAATCTTCGCCCCAGGACACCACACCCACCAGGTACCATTGGTCTGCCCCTTCATCTTTGGTCACCATGGGGCCTCCAGAGTCACCAGCACAGGCATCTTTCCCGCCTAGATGGAAGGGAGTATCGATAAAATACAGTGGCCCCCTTTCCCCACGCAAACCTGTGTCTGACTTGTAGTTCAAACAATCGGGCACTAGAGGGTGCAGCAGGCCATTGGATCCAAACCCGTGCTCTAGGCCAAAGTGCTGGTTCGGGAAGGGATGCTGAAAGTTCTGTATCTCTCGCCTCCCTTTCTCCTCCCCGCCCTCTGCCCCCCTCCTCCCGCCGTCTGTGTCCACCCCAGGTTCTCAGTGCCCGTATTTCAGTCAGCTTCTTACCTTCCTTTTCTCCAGCACAGATCATGTCCTCGGTCACTTTCTTCTTTAAAGAGGTATAGGCTTCCTGGCAGGTGTCCGAGTTTACAACTGGGATTTCAATCTGGAACACAAGGCTATCATTGGTTCCCACGCTGGGCTGAGGGGACCTTTGCTGTCTGATGGCTTTGAGCAGGCCTCCAGCTACCTTCTACTCAGTTTCAGGGACTGCTGTGTGGTGTAGGTAACGGCACCCCTGATGGAGAGCTGGGGACTCATCCGCTGTAGCCTCAGCTACAGACTTGCTCTGGGAGCTTGCTCAAGCAGCTTGGCCTGTTTGAGACTCAATGATCTTATCTGTAATACAGAGACAATAATACTTGCCTAGCGTATACCAGCATCAAATACAACAATGTATAGAAAACCCATGTTAATTTGCATATGCTTCCTCTAGCCCTGCTCTGGAACCTGGTGCATGTGGCTTTATCTCTTTCCTCTCATACCTAATCCTAAAGATGGACCTCAGAGTGGTTGACAAACTAATCACATGCAGTTTCACGAAGGAAATGAATGATCATGTGCTTGGACAGTATATAGATATTAGATACTACATGGAGATGCTAGTTATTTTTTTTAATTGAGAGTGTTATTATTTTTAACACATCTGGGGTTTTGCCTGCTTGTATGTTTGTGTGTCACATGCATACCTGGTACCTGTGGAAGACAGAGGAGGACATTAGATTCTTTGAAACTCTAGTGACAGACAGTTGCGAGCCGACATGTGGGTACTGGGAATTGAACCTGGGTCCTCTGGAAGATCAACCACTGCTGATTCATCTGTCCACCCCCGCTCCCTCAAATACTCGGTCCTTGACAGCTTGCCACACTTGCTTTGTAGTGAACTCTCGTTTCTTACTTTCCCTCGCTGCAAGAACTGAATGAAACATGTGCCCCGAGCATACACCCTCTGTGGGTTCTTGTTATGAGGGAACTAAAGTTCATGCAGAGTCTCTTTGGGATATGGCCTTCCTAGAAAGTGGGGACAGGAAGCCATGTCATGAGGACACGTTTTCAGCATATGCTGGAGTCCCTGATTAACTACTATTCATCATTCAGGTACCATTTAAGAGTATCATCCTTTGGGAAGCCATTTTGAGCCTCCAAGATGGGGCCAGATCTCCCTTGTACATCAAAGAGCATCTTGCATTTCGTCATCACCTTCATCATACCCATAACTACTTCCTGTCTGTGCCACTTGACTGTAAACACATGGAGCCCCGAAGCTAGAGCACCCCTTTGCCCGTTCTTCTCCCTGGTGCACCTAGTAGCTAGTTCACAGGAGACAGGAAGTAACCACCTGGGAGTTCATGAACGAAGCAATGAGTGATTGCTACATGTTCAAAACTTTAAACTGTGATAAAAATATATCTCATGGTCGCCAGGTGGTGGTGGCACGTGCCTTTAAACCCAGCACTCGGGAGGCAGAGCCATGTGGATCTCTGTGAGTTCGAGGCCAGCCTGGTCTACAGAGTGAGATCCAGGACAGGCACCAAAACCACACAGAGAAACTCTGTCTTGAAAAAACAAACAAACAAACAAAAAACCCCAAAAACCCCCCAACAAAACCAAAACCAAAAGAAAAAAAAAAAGAGAAAGAAAAAGAAAAAATCATATGGTCAAGGATTTAGAACCCAGCTCCATAATAGAACCCAGTAATGCCAGAACCAGGCGGTTATTAGAGGAAATCTAGTAAGTTTGATGCTATCCCCTATCCCTTATAACCTAAAAGGGTGGAATGACTTCTTTCAGGTGACTACAGAAGTCACTAGCGTCCCAGACTTGGAACCATGGCTCCGTAGGTCAAGTTCAGCACTCTTGTCTGAAACGATAGGGCTGAAGCTCCCTTCGGAAAGAAGTGTGTTTCCCGGAGCTTGGTCCAGTCTTGCTAATTTGGTATGCAGTTTTCATGGTGTACAGATGAATCAAGAGCCTGCTGGGTACCCACACTTGCTGTGTTCTGGGAGGATTTCCATATTCTGAGACTTTCACAAGCTGCCAGGGACACAGAATGGTGTTTAGAGACTGGAACCCAAGTCCAGTTAAACAAACACACCAAACTTTCTGGGACTTTGAGTCCTGTTAAATTTTGGAATTGCGTCTGGTCCCTGTCTGGTCTCGTATCATTTCCCTTCTCCAAGCCTCCAAACCCCAGAACAGGCAGCAGACAGCAGGAGGGCCTGCCTGATACACAGCAAAGGTGTCACGCTTGTAGGCTATAAACTGAACCCCACCTCCATCAGGTTCTCTGGAAACCTGTGTAAGAACTGCTTCCCCCAGCCGCTGACGATGACCATGGTTCCTGGAGGAGAGAAGACATGGTGAAGAGAAAGGCCATCAGGAGTGTGCTGAAGATGGACCCTGCCAGCTGCATCATCCTCTGCCCGAGGGGAAAGGGCTGACGTGGCTACCTCAGAGAAAGGCAGCAGGGAAGGAAGAGGGTGAGAGGCCTGCTGAGTTGGATGGCATTTGCTCCTGTGACATATTTTTTTGTTTTTGTTTTTGTTTTTCGAGACAGGGTTTCTCTGTGTAGCTTTGCGCCTTTCCTGGAACTCACTCTGTAGCACAGGCTGGCCTCGAACTCACAGAGATCCGCCTGTCTCTGCCTCCCGAGTGCTGGGATTAGAGGCATGCGCCACCACTGCCCGGCGCTCCTGTGACATATTACTTAGTTTCTTTGTTTATCTACCTCACCTTCCTGGCAGCCGGCAAGAACCTGAGGCTCTGCGAGAGCTGTAATTCACCCATCTTGTTCCCTGTTGTACCCTCAAGTCTATGGCAGTGTTAGGGTGTAGGAAGGGGGTGCCTGGTCAATGACTGGGAATAAAAGAAGAGCCCAGCCTAGTCAGCTACAGGTCAGGCCACATTTGCTCCCCTTACCTCATCTTCAGACTCCACATCCCTAAAATGAAGAGGCTGGACTTGGTAATCCCGAAAACTAGCCCTGACATTCCATAAGCTTCTGACGTCCCAGATCTGGGGACAATGTGGAAATGGGCTGAGGGTAGAGAGACCAATTGCATTCTTATTTAATAAGGAGCCTTGGATACTAGAAACAGTTCTGCATTTAAATTCAGAGAACCTCAGCTCTACTCTCGAATCTGCTTCTAATGACATTGGTGAACCTCAGCGGCTCTTTTCCCTTCCTTCCTTCCTTCCTTCCTTCCTTCCTTCCTTCCTTCCTTCCTTCCTTCCTTCCTTCCTTCCTCCCTTCCTTCCTCCCTTCCTTCCCTTCCCCCCTCTCTTTCTTTCTCTCCTTTTTGCATTTATTAGTTCTTTGACAAATTTGTACAATGTATTTTGATCAGATTCATCCCTTCTCCCCAACTTGTCCTAGATCTACCCACCTTCCCTACCTACGTTTTTTGTCACCTCTCTCCCTTTTTTCTCCAATCTGCGCAGTCTTTACTTGGCTGTGTGGCCTTACCCTGGAGTGTGGTTGACCTACTAGAGGCCACACCCTTAAATAATCTCACTCTCCCTTTCCCAGAAGCTATCGATCATCCATACTCCTCGGTTAGGGGTGGGACTTTGTGCTGAGCTCCCCTCTGTATGCTGGGATTGTGTCTGGCTTGGGTTTGCACAGGTCTTGTGTATGCTGTCACACGACTGATGTGAGTTTATACGTGTGGCTGCCCTGCTGTGTCCACAAGGCAGTCTTCCTGTGGGCATCCGTCACCTACGGCTCTTACACTCTTTCTGCCCACCTCTTCCACAGTGATCCCTGAACCCTGGGAGGAGGGGTGTGATAGAGATATCCCATTTAGGGCCGAGAACTCTACAGTCTCTCATTCACTACAACTTGACTAGCTGTGGGCCTCTGTGTTCATCTCTATCTACTGAAGAAAGAAGGTTTTCTATGTGCGTTGAGAGGTGCCATAACCTATGGGCATAGTGATAAGTCACGGCAAAATGCTGTCCAAGGCTTCCAGGAGGAATAAAGTAAGTAGGTGAATGCCAGGCTGGTACATTCGAAGTACATATTCGAAGTGCCTGGTTAATCAGTCAGCCTTACCTACACATTTCCTGTCGGCTCACTTCTCTTAAACACTTCTCAGATTCCAGCATTTTCTTTTGCAATGTCTTTAAGCTTCAGGAAATGAGTGAGGATATGACACACTGAATTCCAATGAGAAGGAGGCCAGCTGCCCCAGGCTGGCCTCCTGCCCTCAGCTGGATATGTTCTGTTTACGATATTTCATTTTAATAACATAGCCAGCCTGATTGGGGTTTCGTGTCCAGTTTAGAGGTGAGGGACTTAGGCTTAATGAGGCTGGCAGCAGCCTCAAGATGACTCACAGGAAAGCCAGCGTCATGATTGGATCTGTGCTGGGGATCAGCTACCGACCCTCAGCTTCAGCTTGTCCTTCCACTCTTTGTTGGCGGTGTGATGCTGGGGATTGAAGCTAGGGCCCAGTGCATACCAGACAAGCACGCCGTTGCAGAGTTCTGTTGTCAGCCTGAGCCACACCCCCACCCATCCCTCTGTGTACTCCTTGGTGATGCCAGGGGTGACAGCATGGAATGGCAGGTTCTCTTGATGGATGGGGTTTTCAGAAAAGGGAGGCGCTTTCTACTCTTCTAAGCTCTATAACTTTCTTGTTTCAGTCCCTTCCCCCCAGGCTACATGCAATTTCTCCCTGTAGGCATGTCTCTCCTTCTCAGATTTTCCCCTTTGCTTATTTAGTTCATCAATACTTGGTTACATTTTTCTATTGCAATTGCTCGGCTGGCTTTTGTGTTCCTGTGTGGAAAAACAAGCCCGCCCCTTTACCTCGAGCCGACTACTGCCTGTGTCACCGTGGAATTAGTTCCGCTTTTGATGTTTTAGGGGAAGCAATTCTGTGAGAGGAGCTGTCTTAATAGAGTCTCATCGGCGCTGGAGAAGAAAGCCTTGCCGTAGCCACAGCCACACTACAGAGATGCAGCCAGGGCAGAGATGCTGTGCTGGCTGGTTGTTATGCCAACTTGGCACAAGCTAGAGTTACCTGAGAGGAGGGAGTCTCAATTGAGAGATTGCCTTTATAAGATCTGGCTGTACGCAAGTCTGTAGAGCATTTGTTAAATTAGTGACTGATTCTGAGGGCTCAGTCCAGTGTGGGTGGGGCCATGCCTGGGGAGCAAGGCAGTAAGCAGCACCCCTCCATGGCCTCTGTATCAGCTCCTGCCTTCTGTTCCTGCCCTGCTAGAGTTCCTGTCCTGACTTCCTTTGATGATGAACAGTGATGTGAAAGTGTAAGCTGAATAAACCCTTTCCTCCCCAGATTGCCTTGGTCACAGTATTTCACCACAGGAACAGTAACTCTAACAAGACAGGTACCTTCCGCGGAGGGATGCTCAGGCAGACAGACAGGCATCACAAAGTCGTTCAGCCTCGGGCTCTCTGACAGCTCCACCAGACCCAGGTCGTTCTCAAAGGTGCTGGGGTTGTACAGCGGGTGCAGGGTGATGTGCTTCACACTCAGATGCTGCTCGTCTTCGTCTGAGCGGTGCCTCCAGTGCTTTCCTGCGCCATGGAAGGTGTGTGAGGGAGAGAGCAGTGGAGAGAAAGGTGGAGACTTACTCCCTACCAGCCCCAGTCCCATCTAGTACCTGCTCCAGTGTTCATCCCTCCTCTCTCTGTCCCCACCTCCTCAGCCGTCCTGTCGGCCTGTCAAACCCCACATAGTCTCAGGGCTCCACCTCTGATGATCGCATCGACTGAGAATGTTTGTTCTGATGCCCATGGCCACTGTCCGGTGGATAATAATCACCCTTTAGTGTCTGCGTCGTAGGTTGCCTGCTTAATTAGAGGATTTTCCTGTGTGATGATCCGGGCTGAGAAAGGCAAACACTGTGCACGCTCTCTCACATGTCTATCCTGGCCTCTGTTAAATACGCGCATGTCGGTAGGAGCAAATGTGAGTGACGATCAGGACACTAGGATGGGACCCATGGGACCGGAAGAAGGAAAAGCTTCTCTGAGGGGGTGGGGGAGGGGAGGCAGTGGAGCAAAGTGGAGTAGAGGTAAACTGGGAGTAGAAAGGTACAGCAGGGAAGGGGGCGGGGAGAGGAGAGGTGAGCAGGGGGCGGGGAGAACTAACCCCAATGAAATATGTGTATATGTCAACCTCATATGGAGATATTAGTCTGTAAACTAATTTTTAAAATAAAATAATAAATAAAAAAAATTGAAAAGGCTTCTAAGCTATTTATTCCTGGATGCTGTTTTTGGTGTTTCAAAAAGTTTTTGTTTTATTTTAGTGCGTGCGTGTGTGTGTGTGTGTGTGTGTGTGTGTGTGTGTGTGTGTGTGTGTTCTGTGTGCCATGCACATGCACACGGGTACCTGCAAGAGTCAGAATAAGGTGTCAGGTGTTCTGGAGCTGGGGTCACAGGTGATTGTGAGCTGCTGATGTGGGAAAGGTCCTTTGTAAAAGCAGGTGCTCTCAACTGTAGACCCATCTTTCTGGTCCTCTGAGACTAATTTGTAATGCAAATTAGCTCTAGGAGAATTTTTTTAATTCCCCAAATGAAATTTTAGTTACTAAAAATCTTGATGTGCATCAAAAAAGGTATCTCCCTACAAACTTCCCTGACTCAAAGCTTCCAGCTTTCACTCTTACAACAGACCCTGCTCTTGTTTTAGAAGGTTTATAGGCTGCCCCGGGCAGGCACTAGTTTTTAATTAGACTGTGGCAGAGTGTTGAACTGAACTGAGCCAGTGGGTGGTCTTTATTTCATAAAGAAGAGCCTGGGAAATGGTAGCTGGGGGACTCTGTTCCAAGAACCGCAACTGGCTTTAGAAGTCTTGACCCTCACTCACCCATGATAATTTTGAAGTCAGAAGGGCTGAGCAAGTATGAGCTGTGTAGGGTTGGATCTTCTGGATCAAGAGGATGGTGGAGACAGTGAGCGGCTGTCAGAACCCAGCTGGAACCTGAAGAACAGAGCACACACGTTCTGTGTCCTGCATTGTCCCGTCCTGCCTCCTACTGTCCAAAACCCTGCAAATGTCCAAACCTCCCTTCAGTGTGCTCATGGCCCCAAGTCAGACACTCACAGGATCCCATTTGAAGATGAGAGTGGAGTTAAGTCTGTGATTCTAACTCCCTATGCAATTTAGGCCAGGCTAGACATTGAAAAGAGGTTTTCTGGCCTTCCTTAAGGCCCGGGGTATGGATGAGTACCAGCTAGCCCAAAGTGGGTCCTCAAAAATCTGGTGAGGCCTGCCTTCCTTCCCAGTTCTGCTTGTTTGGTGTAGTTCCGCTGTCTGCATTAGCAGCACTCGGGGGTTCCTCAGAACGTCTTTAGAAGACCCCTAAGTGTTTCCTATGCACTTGAAAGCTTGGCAAGTACGGTGAGAACGGTGAGTAGCTGGCTAGGTGACTGCACATTGCAATCACCTTGGGAATTAGGGAAGGCATCAGTATTGTGACCTATTGTGATCCAGGCCATTGGAGCTAGAGGGTTAGGCCCAGCAGACATATATGAAAGGCTCCTCCTGTAATTTGACTGTGATCAGGGCTGAGGACAGCTGTTCAGAGCCAGCCCTTCAGAACGGTTGTGTGGCTGGAATGACTGTAAGCGAGTGGTACCAGGTCTTGTGACTAGTGGCCTAGCGCGCTCCCTGGCTGTCATCTTCCCCTGGAGGAGTATGTCCTTCATGTTTATTTAACTCGGAGTCAAACTTCTGGCCTTCCTTTCAACGGAACTAACAGCAAGTCCACAAACAGCTGAGGCCTGGACACACCCAGCTGGAGCCAAGCAGAAGAACATCATTGTAGACAGAGCTGGGTGGATGTAAGCGTCAGTGGTCCAAGCTATAGCTCAGAGTCAAAGGCAGAGGGGTGTTTCCGGAGCAGCTTCCAGGCTCTACTTGTCCCTCTCAGAAGAGGCCACGTGTTATGGACAAATCTCAGCCCAGACCATTCTCTCCCATGAGGTACATCCTGAACCTGCCCACAACCAGGAATTATTAGAATGGCGGGTAAGGTGGGCTGAGGTACTCAGGTTAGGGAATCCTGCCTCAGAGCAGGGCTCTCTAGATGAGTCTAGTGGTATTTTCTGTCTTGCCCAGAGACTAACTTCACCTTTGAACTCTGCCAATGCTCTCAACCCCCACTGAACCTCAGTGTGGACACGGAGACAGTCCTCTGGCTCTTCCTCGGTCTCTTAGACACTTTCTGACCTCTCTGCTCTCTCCTATCCACCCCCTTCCACTACAAGAGTAGCAGAAGCAGGGATTACAGATCTGCAGGGCAGTGGGGGGGTGGGGCAAGTGTGAAGAAACTCTTAGCTGGTCTGATGGAAAAGTGAATTTCCGCTTTCAAACATAAACATGCAGCCAGTTCCAACACAGGATGAATATTATTGACATATTTAAAACATAGAAGTCGATGTTTTAAAAAACCTACTTCAAAGTCTTAAAGCAATGGGTGAAGTCCATCTTTCATCCTTTCTAACAAAGTTGGAAACATGACAAACGCCCCCCCCCCTTTCCACTGCCTGGGGCCTTCCTCTCCATCTCTCTTCCTCTTCTGTTTCTTCAATAGGCTTCCTCCCTCCCTTTCTTCTGTACTGATTTTTTTCCTCTCCCTTGGCTGTCTTAGGCCCCACCAGTCTCTCTTCTTGTCATACATCACCTTTTTTTTTTGTGGGAAATAAATTAAATATGCAGAAAGTAATTAGTGTGAAAGTGACTAATTGAATGAGTTACACAGACTCTATCAATCGACTTGCTGAAACAGAGTGGAGTGTATAGAAGAGTCCCGTTCAGCCGCTCTCTTCTCCTAGCTCCTGCATTACCAAACACATGAAGCAGGTACAGCATGGGGGTTGATGTAGCCAGTGGCTGCGCTTTCAACATTTTGCCTTCAAGTCATTTATTTACGTCTTATTCTGTCTTCATCGTCTCCCTCTTATGTCCTAGGTCTCCTGTGTGCTGCCCCTTTGGTCTTATTCTGTTACTGGCACTCTCTGTTTATCTCCCTTTCCTTTTCCTTTCTTGGTCCCCACTGGACTGGCTAGTATGTGCCTAGAAATCTGCTTCTGTGTTCAGGATCTGATCTAAGTTCTCAAGTATACATCCAAGGCCCTGTAAAAACCCACTTTCCCTGATGTCTAGGGCTGCTGCTTATAGGTGTGTGTGTGTGGGAGGGATGGGTAAATGTTCTGGTTCTCCCTGATCTGGCAGCTCTGGCACATCCCACCTCAGTGCCACATGTGTGTGCCGTGGGTCACAACCCATGTCCAGCCGTCTGTCAGGAGACTGACCAGAATCCAGGAAGTGTACCACAGCTCAAGGAATTAGCACAGGAGTATGCTTGTCCTGGTTTCGGCTGAGGGCTTGCTCTTCTGCTTTTCCACACTCTTTCTAGGGCTGTGATTCTCAATGCAGAAATGGCCAGTTTCCATGGGAAGGTTGGTCCTTAGCTTTCACCCTGTCCCCAACCCTGGGTCCTTCGCCCCTTCACCTTCTCCTTACCTATAAGGCTACCCCCACAGAAGGGCTGCCCGTTCAGGTGTGACAGCATGGCAATCCACGGAGTGGTACCCTTCTGGGCTGGGCGTCCCATAAAGATCCTGGAGATCTGCTTCCGGGAGAACTGGGGGAGACCACACACTGTAGCCAAAGGAGGGAGGGAATGTCACATTCTATACTCCACCTTACCCATTAGGGTGGCAGATTATTATTCTCTTAGGAACATCTGTCACTACTAGTCACCCGTCATCCACTGGCCCTCCTAATAATATTATTGTTGAAGTTTTGTTTTCGTGTGTGTGTGTGTGTGTGTGTGTGTGTGTGTGTGTGTGTGTACTTTCCCCATTCATGGTCTAGGTAGCCTGAGTGTGACTGGCCTCAACTCTGGTGTCAGGAGCAGGAATGTGACTCATCAGAGGTCTAGATCCTGGGCCATAGCAATGTCTTTAAAGTGAGATGTGTCCCTGGACAGCCAAGCAAAGTCTGGGTTGAAGGTTTTACTAACGTTAGAACAAGAGGTTTTTCTCTGCTGGATTGCTGGGCTGCTGTTTGCAGGGCCAGCTCTGCCAGCTTCAGTCTCGTGGAGAACATGCAGAGGACAGGAGAATGGTGCTACCAAACATCATGGAAAGGTGCAGGCTGAGATGGCGCCACACCCCAGTGCTGAGCTCTGCTAAGGAACCATACTGAAAGCGTGTGGGAATGATCTTTTCAGTTACGTGAACCTGTAGACCTCTTCCCGCCCCGTCTTTCTTTTTGCCTCTTCCTCCTCTTGATGTTGATTTTCTGTGACTCCGAAATGTAAGATTCCTAATAAAAAAGCTTCATGCTCCATCAGCAGGGGCTTTGTCTCTAGAGAAGGCCTTTCTCAGAGCCTGTGGAGTTGCACACTCCTACAGTGAAGGTCTTCCTGCTCTACTCTCTCATCCCCTGCCTTCCTTGATACAGGTTCAGAGACAAAGCCACGACTGAATGCCCTTAGAAACCATCCATGTGTCCCTCTTATCATAAGTCAGAGTCTAGCTGGGCAGTAGTGGTGCACGCCTTTAATCCCAGCATGTGGGCACAGGCAGCCTGATCTCTGCAAGTTCGAGACCAGCCTGGTCTACAAAATGGGTCCCAGGATAGCCAGGACTGTCACACAGAGAAACCCTGTTTCAAAACAACAACAAAAACCAAAAGTCAAAGTCTAGAGAAAATATCTGATTTGGCAAAGTTATTCTGTGGGGAAATGGCCAGAATATAATTCTGGGTCACCTGACCCCAACTCTGGGCTTGTTCCACTCCAGCATCACTAACTCCCAACCATGTGGCTTCCAGGGCCCACGGAGCTCTCTGGATCCAGGGAGCCACGACCACTTTCAAAGCAAAGACTGGGCTGAATCCCAGACAAATATGCTGCACCCTAGATCACAACCTCAGCATCTCCCAGTGCTGCTGCACAAAGTTTAGGCAGTGGTCCTCGTCAACACCCTACCCCATTCCCAACAGACACTCAGGGCCCTGGGGATGCTGCTCTTCCGTAGTTTTCATCTCTCCTTCTTCCACAAAACACGGTCAAGACTTCACACACACACACACACACACACACACACACACACACACACACACAC
>CABHPP010138977.1:0-23955 GCA_902168425.1 Peromyscus attwateri | reverse complement strand
CACACACACACACACACACACACACACACACACACACACACACACACACACAAATAAATAAGCTTCCCTTCCTTCCTTCCTCTCATTCGCCAGTCTCTCTTTCTCTTCCCTTCCAATGAAGCCTCTCCGAAGAAGACGGAGCACACCCCCTTCACATTCTTTCCCCTCTTTGGACCTGATGAAGGTGTTTTTTACTGCTCACACTTGGAAACGAGGCAGTCATTGGAATAGCCAGTAGACCTACACTCAGGCGCCTTTGGGCCCTAAGTGCACCTTCAACAGCGATATTTACATATACGAGAGAACACTGGCTTTGATTTTGTGTCCGATGTGTTTTCTCCGTTTTTATAGCCTTTCCTTGCCCTGTGGCTCCCCCACCATTGAAGCTGGCCATCCTTTTAAGGAAAGGATAGATAGACTTCGACTTCAAAGAACAAAGTAGAGCTGGAGGGAGGGGAAGAAAGGCTTTTATTTGAAGTTGGGCACTGTGGTAAGAATAAAAGATCGCTGTGTTTGAAGGAAGCGAAGCTCGGGAACCGAGCATAATTTTGACTGGATGCCACAAAGAGAGGACGATGCTACTGCAACTTCCTGTCTCTCAGGGGATAGTTGAAAGCCTTTCTCAGGCACAGGAAAGACTGGAGGGAAGAAGGGGGGTGCCTACGAGGGAGGGAGAGGGGGGATAGAGGAAGACTGGGTGTCAGGCAGTTCAAACACAGGCAGCTTGCACCCCGACAGTCCCTCAGAAAGGACCATGCAGCTTGGATCCTACCTTGATGAATGTCCACCCCAGAGGCCTTTGCCAAGACCCTCAGTCTACACTGGATGAGTGAACACTTACCTACTCTCCAGTCTCTCTCCTGAACTACCAAAGCACATTTTTTTTTTCTTGCCTTTAATCCTCTGTCTTGGTGTTCCCTTTTATGCCCTTGGCTTCCTTTTGTTCTCTGCAATTTCCCACCAGACAATGCCTTCTCTCGCCAGGCTTTATCCTACCTGTTGCTGGTAAGCATCACCTCATGTCTGGAAAGCGCCTTTTCTCCTCTGAAGTCCCTGATTCTGTACCGGGAATGGACACTTGAGGCTGCGTTGCTTGAGAATTCTTTGACCCTAGCAAAGCTGAGCCCTTGTCCTCTCCTTCCACAAGCCGCCTTCCCACTCCTGGTCATTCTAGACCTCTTTTGCTGTCTTAACTGACCGCATACATGTCACCTCCATTTCCCTTCGCTTCTGTATCTTATCAGTCATTAAGGCTGATGGAAACTTACTAGACATAGGGTAACACATCTTCCCATGTCACAGCATGCTGCAAATAATCCATGTGCCAGCGTAGTTAGTGGAAACTACAGATCAAAAATATTGTCAAATTTGAGTCATGGCAGTCTTTGAAACCAGCAGGGCATAAAGCTTTCAAAGGCTGATTTAGGATTGTTTTATTTCTCAACAGCATATAAAGCGTGACACACACTCGAAAGTATGATAGAAATCCCAAATGAAGGCAAACCATGTGTGTGTGCCATGAAGAGACATCACTCTCACGGTAGGTGATTCTGCCTCTGCATCCTCATGTGTGTGGTGTCTCAGGAGATGCCTGCAGCCCAAGCTTTGCTGATGCACCCCCTAAGTTGGCCTAAACTGCCTTATCTGCATTATCACGCATGGTGGGGGGGGTCCCCACGTCTCACCAAGATACTTTCAATAGCCCAGCTTTTCCTTGCCATGTCCCTGTCATGCTAGCTGTACTCAGACCCTGTTGAATTCAGAATTGCCAGGGGGTGAGACTCAGCAGTTTGCAATGTTCAGCCAGTCCCACCACATGAACCGAACATGACGAATTCTGAGAGTCTCTGACTAGAAAATCGTGCGGGCTGGGGCTGGTAAGACTGTCTGTCTGTCGGTGTCCCCTGCTCTGTCTTCAGCTCAGGCCTGCTGTCCTGTTTTCCCGCTCTTGTCTACTGTGCCCTTTCTCTCCCCTCCCATGAGTCTTTGCAGCCTCTGCTAAGCCATCCTGAATCCCCGTATTTAGTCTATATTCAGTCTGTTCAGTCACACCGTCTTTTAATTCCATCCCCACAACACTTAAATCTCAATCCTTCGGTGACCGTTAGCTGCCTTTGCTTGTGTTAACATCTATTCGCACATAGCCCTGTCTTGTCTGCCAGTGTGAGCTCTTTGAAGCCACGGGTGCAATTGTAGGCAGTTAAACGAGAGGAGTTACAGCCTTACTTCTGAGGAAGAAGTATGCCAGTAACCAATGAGCACCCCCTCTTCCTCACTACCTCATCTTAGATGCTGCTCAGATGCCAGCATCTGTGCCTACACAGGGGGTGGGAGCCTAATGAAGGCACATTGATGTTTCAAAAGATCAAAGTGAATGAACACACCTCACAACAAGCTCTCAAACCAAGGCTATTGGTTATCCACAGATTTATTGCCACCGTGGACCCCCGACAAGAGAACCGGTGCAGAGGCCCCTTTAGCAAAGCCTGTGGTATTAAATATACAAAATATAGTAACCTTTCCATTCATAGATACAGGAGTGTGTTTTGATTGACCTTTCCCGGTTCTCTCCACATCCCTCTCCGGGTCTTTCCAGCTGCCTTTGTCTGATGGAGAGTCCTGGGATTGTGAACTCGGGGAAAGGAGAGAATTCAACCAGGAGAATCCGAGCCAGGAATGCCCCTAGCAACCAGGGAGGTGGCCATTGAGAGTGCTGGACAGACCCCAACGGATCTTCTGCCTTCCGCCTCCAGATGAGGATGAGGCTCAGAGGGGGAAATGACGTCAAGGGTCACATGGGCAGCTGAAAGGTAGAGCTAGAGACAGAACCCAAGACTCAGGGCTCTCTATCTCTTTCCAATGAGTGAGCCTTTGCTTCTCTGGCCTTGGTCCCTGAAGCATCAAGGAGTGGATGGCTTGGAGAATGCTACTTGGTAGATTTTCTGCTGAGTTCAGGCTCCAGGGTCGAGTGTAGTTTTGGAGTGATTCATCATGTCTTGAGTCCATATTTTCTTCTGTTTTCCTGCTGAGAAGCAATGGGGCACAGCGGGGCAGAGTCTTCTCTTTTTTCCAAATAGTTGCCAGGTCTCCATACGTGTGTCTGGGGGCAGGAAGTCTAGAGATGAAACATTCCAGGGCTAGAAGGTTGCTCTGTGTTTATGTGGAGTGGCAGGTGTTGACACCTTATGGTGCCAGGCAGCATTTGAGTGGCACATGGGCCCAATGTATTCTGAGTGGGCAGCAGGTGTTTAAGAGGCTTGGGAGAGCTGTTTCTATCCCCCCCCCTCAGTCAGTATAGCCCTCACAGTATCCTCTCAGTTGTTTGAAACTCTGAGAGCACCAAGCATAAGCCTTGCACTGCAGGAAGCTCTTAGGAGAAATTCCAAGAACAGAAGTGTTCCAAGGTACTGTTCTCTGAGACCTAGCTCAGGCTCACATCTTGCTCCCCCGAACCTGAATGGTTCTTTCCTACATGAAGAACTAGGCTTAGGGCAGGCCCAGAAACCAGAGCTGGGCCGATACACAGATACAGACTTGAGCTGAATGTAATCCTTTCCTAATGATCAGGTCCAAGCATTCTGACATCGATACTGCGCTTCCTGGACTTGACAAGTGATTAGGAGTGACTGACACTGAGGATTGAAGCCTTCTGGAACAGCTTCCCCTGTACTGCTGGAGAGGTGAGGCTAAGAGGGAGAAAGAGACTTGGTCGAAGCTTTGGACTGAGTTCTCCTGCCTAGAGATTTTCCCTGCACCACACTAACCCCCGTTTTGGGGGATGGGCGGCTATCTCAGGAGGATGAGGGCCCAGCTAGGTCAGTGTGTTGTAGTTTATTTGGTCTGGTAACATGGAGTATGCTGTTGGCAGTGTGTAGTGTAACCTCACTTGATCTGGGGCAGGGGAGGCAGGCCCCGAGGAAGTAAATGCATTCACCGTTCCACCTGAAGCTCCCCAACACCCCTTGGGGAGTTCATCTCCTCCCATACCCAGTCCACATAGTTGGAGACCTTTGTGTAGACTCCATACACTTGCTTGCTACCACATTCTTCAGGTCCTCCCCAGGACACGAGGCCTTGGGCCACCCAGTGCTGGTTCAACTCATCAAAGATGACGAAGGCCCCACCACTATCCCCAAGGCATGTGTCCTTGCCGCCCTCATAGTAGCCAGCACAGAACATGTTCTCTGTGACACTGTAGTTGCCTGAACGAGATTCATAGCTGGCTTTGCATTCAGCATGTGATACCACAGGTAATTTGACGTACTGTAGCACATCTGACAAGGTTCGCGTGCCACTGCTGATGATCTCATCCACTGTCACATTAGGATTAGAGATGCCCCAGCCAGCCACCAGCCCCAACATATGAGGGGCTGGACCTTCAGGCTCAGGTCTCGGTAGACAGATGGGCATGACGTGGGCTCCCAAGGGCACAGGCTCCTGCAGCTCTACCAGAGCTATGTCATGGTTGTAGTTCTGGATGTTGAAGTCTGGATGGAGTACTACTCGGGCAGCAGAGCTGTTGACGGCTCCTGATTTGTCCCGCACATCATGTAGACCCAAGAAGACGGTGACATGTTCCTTTGAGACAGGTATGACTGTGTTGTCTCTGCGCTGGGAGCGCAGCACGTGGGCTGCTGTGAGTATCCAGGATTCAGAGAGCAGGGCCCCACTCCCAAACCACTTGTCGTTAGGTACCCTGGATGTGTCCTCCACCACGATCAGGGCCTGCCACGGGAAGAGGCCAAGCTCAGCGTTCCGGCCTCCGATAATCCTCTTCACCAGGTTTGGCAGGGGCCGGGAGGGTTGCCCACACACTGCAAGAAGGAGGAGGAGGAAACAAGAGACAGGGACAGAGTCAAGCACGTGAAAAGAACCAAGAGAAATTCAATCTCACCCACTGTGGATTATGCCACCATGGAACCCTCACTAGCCTGAGTCCTGCAAGCTTTGGAGAGCTTAGCTGTGACTCAGTCACATCTAACTCTTTCTGAGTTGGCCTACATCTAATTTGGACCTCCATAACCAGAGCCATTCCTGTACCAGATCATTCTATATTTGGTCTTGTCCAACTTGAGCCACTTCTGGCTAAACCGCTTTTGGACTGGACCATGTTTAGACATCATTAGCCGAGGATACTTATACCCCTTCTTCTCTAGGAAGGCATCTTTTCTCCCAGAAGCCATTTGCACTACAGACACTCAGAGAACCTCCTGGCATTTTCTCTAGCTGGGCACAGAGAAATGGAGAGAGCCCCAACGGCCATCCATCAGACTATAGTAGTCAGATGTCAAACTTCCAACTCCATAACTCCCCTTTATGAGCCATGGTAAGTTGTATGACTTCCAGAAGCTCAGTTTCCTCATCTGCAGAATGGGTGTGCTTATTTTATGAATTATGCAGCATGTGGCACAATTACTAAGTTCAGTGAGAATTTCATAGATTTCACACCAGACTGAGATGCTTGGGTTCTTGACTTAACTTTTCTACTTTCTAAATGAACTAAGTCAGTACTCCTGTATTTCAACTTCTGAAAGATGATCTCCAAATTTAAATTTCTTGTATTTTTTTCTTATGTTTACTATACCCACAATTTATACACGAGTGTCATTGTCTAGAGGTTGAGGTTAGCCCAAGGTGACATGGTTATCAGATCAGGTAAACAGGTCCTAAATTAGACCACAAGATAGAGTTTTCATCTGTATACTGCTTTATTACATATTAAGACCATGGCCATAGGCTTCTCTGGCCTAAAGGACTCACTGGTGTTTGTGTGTTAAGGCTCAGTGTGTACAGGGTAAGGAAAAGGTGGCATAATCCACAAGCAATGATGCATGCTCCCTGCTCAGGACCACCCATCATTGCACCCAGGGGTCCTGTAGTACCTTTAAGAGAGAAAACTTCGTTCCTTTGAGCTGCACCCCGAGCACACACATGTGTCACCAAACTCCCACAGCCAAACTTATGAGCAGAGGGTCTTCAGTAACAAGCCCTCACTGGCTATGAACAGACTCATACGGGCGTTTCCCAGGCAGGGTGTTAGAGGCTGGTGTGGGCGTGCGCATCCTGTTGCAATGGTCAGGCTATCCTCTTTGGCCCTGAGCACTTCTAACAATTCTTTAGAGACCAAGGAACATTTGGGTTCTCTTGTGACTTTGGGAGGGTAAACTTTCAACAGGCTAATGCTTTTCGGATGCTCTTCTTCCCAGTGCCAAATGCTTCTTCCACGATCCTGGGCCATCCTGTCTTTTATTCCAAACCAGATGTAAACAGACCTTCTAACCCGTTTTGGCCTGGGCTTTGAAGTTCAGGGCCAGTCTCTTATTACAAACGGCAGACAACAAGGTGACATTTCAAGGGGGGTCTGTGGCATGCGACATAAAAACTCATCTAACAGACAAAGGCCATAATATGATGAGGGACAAATAGATGACCCAGTCCATGTCACAACGGAGCTCATGGCCAGCAACGAATGGTTCCTCTCCCCAACCAAGGTGCAAGTACATCCCGAGGTCACAGAAGGTCACAGCCCAAAGAATGTTAGAGAACAGCTAATTTATAGATGGAGAAACAAAGTTTCAGAGAAGGTTGTTTGCTTACAAATAATATTAAAAAAAGGAAATGCAGCCTGCTTCGAGGGACTAGGTTCATTTGCCAATTACAATGTTTTACTTCTGATGTACCTTTGATTTTTCAAGGGGTTAAATGATGCAACAGGTCACTGGGGGAGTTCACTGAAATAGGACCCTTCTCCTCCTCCCCACCCTCCTCCTCCCCATCCTTCTCTTCTTCTGCTTTTGCTTCAGTTTTTTAAGTAGGTGGGACTCCAGGTGTGTACCACTGAGCTCAGTGAAACCCAGCAGTTGATGACAATGACCTCCGATTCCATGCTTGGAATCTTCCATGTTGGTCACTGTTACTCCCCTACCAGTCTTTCCTTGGACAGAGAACATTCTTGGAACGTTCAAAGTTTTGGTGATGCTGAAGTCAGATTAAAACAAAAAATAAAAATGGTGGGTACAAAAGGAAGTAGGCGCCTTAAAACAAAAAGGTGGTGTTCTGAGATTCTCAATACCTTTGGATGAAATAAATTATGACCTGTCAAGGAAAGCGCAGCACTGCCCACATAGACAGCAACGTTCTGAGTTATTTTGTAGGTCAGCCCCAACTTGAAAGGTAGCCTTGTAAAAGTTACCCCACCCATCTGATCCTTAGTTTTCATGTCAGAAAAAAAAAAGTAGTGAATCCTGACTGCTTATAGCCCTCCACCACAAAAGGGTAGTCACTGTGGTACTGGATGAAATGGTTTTGTCCAGTCTGGCTTGCTACCCGGGCTTTCAGAAGGAAAGAATTTGGAAAGTTCTAGTGTGGTCCAATGATACATTATGATTCTGCCAGACTCTGCGTGTTAAAAGAATTTCATGATTCAGTGTATCCAAGCTGCTCTTTACAGAGTGGGGCTGATGACTATCGAGAACCATAAAATGTGAGCCATTTCTTGGTCTTGCCCATTCATTTCTGAGGTACGGAATCCCAGTCCCAGATAACATAATTTCTTACCAAAGACCCCACGGGGAAACAACCGCCGCAGGCATGCACCCAGCCCAGTGTGTATTCCCCATCCAGACATCACATTGTGGCTTTCTAGGGTGGGAACTGATTTTTAGTTTTCTTGGCCACATAATATTTTAGGAATACAGACATCTGAACCTCCAGCTTGTCACCGACCCACCATTCCGCTCTTTTTAAAGTCTTCCCCACTTGGAGTCCATCAATGTGCTTGTGGCCAAGACAACTTGAGGTGAGTGGGATTGTTAAGAGTGTGAGTGGCATGGCCTCTGCCTTATACACTGCCTCAGTCCCTTCCTGGTGTTCACCCCTCCATTCCTGCACAAGCATGTACCTTTAGTTCCCCTTGCTAGGAGACCCAGTGTGCCTGTGATGTAACAGACTCGAATGCTGCTGTGCGCTTCATGTCCCGAGGATTAATCTCAGAAAGCTCCTTAGCCTGGTGTTTTAATGCGTAACTCAATATTTAGAAGCCCACTAAATGAATACCAAGGGCCACTAACATGTGTCATGCAGAAAGTACACTATCTGTTTGCCCAACATTTTCATTCAGCAAAAAACAAAACAAAACAAAACAAAAAAAAAACCAAACCACCAGATGCAAAGCTGCTGTTCATGGAAATGTTCATGCTGAGTCAGGAAGGGCGATAACATTTCAGTGTTCTTCAATGCTGTCTTAAGTGCTGCGTCATTTAATTGCTATTATTCTTGAATTTTAGAAATTAAAATGTATAAATTTCAGCATTGTATGTACTGAAGTTAATTTCTGTGGCTTGTGTTTAGCTCTACAGTGTGTGATCTTGGGCTATAATTTTCTAATTGTGCATAGATGCATTGTGAGTCAGGATGCAAAGCTAATCATCTGTACTTTCAATGCCAAAGCAAATTCCCCAACATCTATATTCATCCTGACACCTCTTGTTACCTCAAAATCTGCTTTCCACTTTAAAGCGGGGCCAGTAGATGAGACATGGAGGAGGCGGAATCAGATCTACTTGCGCACATAACTCTTTTTGGGCTCAATAGCACATTATAGTTATCTTCTATAGGGGCTGGTGCATGCCCAAGGACAGGGTGTCCATTTTCGTGATTTCCCCGGCACAACACGAGGTACACACACAAATTGCTTTGGCTGAAAAACCTAGTGGGAAAGGACTGGAGTTGAACAGCAAAGAGACAGAAGGGCTTCTGGGATCTTAAAGTAGGCCGAGTATAGACACTGGTTAGTTTGAGAAGAGGTGGGGCTAGACTTTTCTGACCTTTAACCTTCTGATGACGTCACTTCAAAAACAAAGCATTTTTTCTCAACTTGACATTAACAGACCTTACGTGGGGAACCGTGAGACAGAGGACTCAGTGAGTGAGGTACCTGGAAGGCAGGTGGGCAGGCTTCTCTTGAGCACTTCGTTCGTCCAGGCCCCGTGTGCAGAACACGTATATACACCTTTGTGAGGGAAAGCAGCGGAGAAAGAAAATGATTACGTGGAACACCCAGGAAACAGGCCTGGGCTCTCAATTGTTCTAACATGGATCACAGCAGCTTTTCAGGGTCTCTGTGAGCCAGTCGTCTCTGAGACCTGAAGAAGCTTTCTCTTCAGCTCTGAATTACTGTCCTCAGAAGCAAACACCGTACTCCTCAGCATGGCTCCAGAAGCCCTGCCAGTCTAACCCTGCCTGCCTGAGGGCAGTCTGTGCTTTTCTCTATACTCCCGGGCCTTGGCAAGTGTCTCCTTCTCATGGGTCATAGAACCTTTGTTCATCAAGCTCTGTCAGCACACATGCTTCTCTCTCTCCCTTCTTTAAGCTCTTTAATAAGCCATATCTGTGTCCACCACCCAATGTGGGCCTGACAATAGCCCTGTGAGCTATAGCACACTCCCTTATTTAAAGGTGAGCTTTGGAGATGTAGAGGGACTAAGGGATTGTCCCTGGTGCTCACATGCTGAGGGGAGGCTTTCTTGTCTCCATGAGGGTTGGTTGTTTTTCTGCTGGAGACCAGGAGTGACTTTGAGGGTAATGATGGTTTGAGTCCACAAGGCCTCATTCTCGGGAGAAGTGGGGCACATTTCTAATTATTTCTCCTATTTCCTCCCACACCTTCACTGTGACCAAGACTGGCTGTTGCTAGTCCTTTACCCTTGGCCTACATGCTGCCGCCTGACCCCGGGCCGAGCCAAGAATCTTGGCCAGAAACTATGCAGAGGCCTGGAGAGCAACAGCCGTGGCTGTGTTTGGGTCTTGGTCTGGGACGTGTTGGATTTTTCCACTGAAATGTGTCAATTGCTTCTCTTTCTCTCAGCCCATCTGACCTCTGAGTAAGACATGTCTCTGAAGGAAACCCTACAGGGGTGCTACAACTCTACAGGGTGGCTTTGGTCTGGTCAACCCCAAGAGGAGGCAGGGACAGTGGGGTCAGCCACAGCGGCCATTTTCTAGAAATCCTAGCTCTACCTCAGACACATGAGGGGATTAATTTTGGGAGAGTCCAGACTTTCTTGAGAGGCTCAATTAGTCTCTGAATTTTGTCATGTACACATTCTTCATGTTCCACCTCAGGCTCTATGCTGTAGGATGGTCTGTATGTCAAATTACTCTGATTGGTCAATAAATAAAACACTGATTGGCCAGTGGCTAGGCAGGAAGTATAGGTGGGACTAACAGAGAGGAGAAAAGAGCAGGAAGGTGGAAGGAGACACTGCCAGCTGCAGCCAGGACAAGCAGCATGTGAAGATGCCGGTAAGCCATGAGCCACGTGGCAAGGTATAGATTTATAGAAATGGATTAATTTAAGATATAAGGACAGTTAGCAAGAAGCCTGCCACGGCCATACAGTTTGTAAGCAATATAAGTCTCTGTGTTTACTTGGTTGGGTCTGAGCGGCTGTGGGACTGGCGGGTGAGAAAGATTTGTCCTGACCGTGGGCCAGGCAGGAAAACTCTAGCTACAGCTCTATATTTTACTAGAATCTTTTCAGAATTCCAAGGTAAGAGGGAAAACACCCTGGCTTTGGTCCTGGGACTATTTAAGTGTATCTAAACGGACCTATCCCCTTGAGCACATGGGGAGCAAGGGTCAAATGGTGTGCCTAATGGGGCGTGACACTTTGTATCATAAGGCTTTGCACATGTCTAGGTGGCCACTCCTCCTAGAGCTGTTTCAGTCCCCTGCCCGAGGCCCAGGAAGTGTGAGGTACAGTAGACGTGGAGGGCTTACCTGTGATATTGTGAAGCATCTTGTAATAGGGCTGCCGGCAGGAGTATCTTATCTCGGATTTGTATGTCGTGAGGTTGTTTCTTGTGGCGAAGGTCACCAGTCCATGCTTCAACTCTGCTGGGACTCCACAGTCTACAACTGAGAGAGAAGAAGTGAGACCCCCTTAGCTACTGTTTGTTCTTCCTCTCGGGGTCACCAGGGCATCTATTTTCCCTTAGATGTGCAGGTTATACACTACACCCAACTCCAGGGAGAAACACTGTATCCTAGCGGACTGGTACCCTGTACCTGTGCAGTAGACCGCCCACACAGCTGCCATCTCCACTTTTGGCATCTCTCCATTACAATCCAACTCTACGGTCGACTTACCTGCCCTGGTGTCAATTTCAGGGCAGGGCAGGCCTGCCGAGACTTATGGAGACCAAAGTTTCTCCCCCACCGCAGCCTCTTGGACTCCCAGTTCGTTTTGCAATCGTCTCTGCTTCCGTGGCCCAGGCATGAAGCCCACAGCGCAATGAGAAAATCCTGGCTGACCTGAACCAAATCATCTTCCCTTTTTTCCAGTCCCAACCACAGGCCGAATAAGAACATTTAATGTGCTCACATTGGAACTTCGTATTAAAACAACAAAACCAACCAAACAACCAAGCAAACAAATAAAAGAACCCAGTTCCTCTGTGAGTACACAGCCCCACCCTGCTGGCTCCCTGCAGGCAGCTCATCTGTCACAGAACGCAGGGAGAGTCTCAATGGACGAACTCCCAGTCTCCACCTGTTCCTTTTCTCCTCTGATAGTGCTGGATACTGGGGCTGGCTATCATCTTAGTACAGGACATGACCAAAGATGCCGCCCCTTAGGATGGGCTTTAGAAAACTTGCTTGTCTAGCCACGTTTTAGGTGAGTTGCTAGCATGGATGGAGTCTAGCATGAATCAGCCTAGTCACGGCATCTTTTCATGGTTGCATCAGAGGCTGAGGACCCAATCTATTGATTTTTTTTTTTAAGGGCCTCTTTTAGAGAATGATGCTTGCTTTTGTTTTTTTGTTTTTGTTTTTCTCATTAAGTAACCCTGAGAGTACAATGATGCTTGTTTTTAAGGAAACTCTAATCCTACATATAATATAGTTTATAACAGAATTAGAGAAACATGAAATTCCACAGATGGAAGAGAAACTGAGGTAGACCATGTAGAAATTCTTCTTTATGTCAGAGACAAGCCAAGAGAGAGAAGTCTTGATCAGTCCAAAGTTACCTAGGGAATTATTATTAGAGTGAGAACTAGACCTGACCTTGGTTGGATTCGGTGTTCTTCCAGTAAATGGTACTAGCTGTTCCTGAATATCTGCTTTCTAGTTAAATAGTAAACATTAGCTGGCTGATGTGGACACTAGCTGTCAATATTCCAGAGTTCTGGTAAAATTTCCAAAATTCCACCTCCCCCTCAATTTGGCTCACTGGAGAGGGACAGCTAACCTCTGAGCATCGGTTAGACATTGTGGTTTTTAACCCTAGGACTTTAAACTCACCTTTAGATTGACTAGAGTTACCTAAGTTACAATTTGTCTGATTCCAGAAACTTCCAGATTAAAAAAAAGGGGGGGATGAGGGAAGGAAGTGCATGTGGGTACTTCTTACCCAAAGGGGTCCTGGCCTTCAAGCCCCCTGAACAGATTACTTCCTTTGCATTGATAACCCAGAATACAGACACTCTGGCAGTTTGTGAGGTTAAGCATGAAGGCTAACGCCAGGCTAATAAGAAATAGAGATTGCTATTTAAAACCCTACATAGATTTAAATTGACTTTCCTGATGAGACTTGAAGCTGATGTTCTACCTTTAGAAAATCTCTTAGGCTGGTACCTGGATACCGGTACTACTGCTACCTCCCTGAGCCTTCTGGAAGCTTCTTTAGCTTCAGTAATCCTCATGACTCAACTCTCCTGTCCCTAATGGAGGAATTGAGTGCTTGGCCCTGCGCTTGAGTGGTTGGTGTTAGAGATATTTTCTCAGTAGAGGGCATGCTTTCACATGGCCCCAGACATGTAACTCTGTCCACTGACACAGATGCCAGAGAGAGGGGGTAACAAACAGAAAACAGAGAGCCATGTCAGCTCGATTGTAGTCAGTGTGGAGGGAGCAACCTTCTTCCCAAGTGCAGAATGACAGGGAGGAAGTCCTGTGTCTTTGAGAGGAGACAACTTTCCCAAGAGCTCGAAGGCTTCTTGCCTGACACAATCAGTGTATGTCAGAAACTGTGTCCCCAGCTATTAATAAAGGTTTCTCCTGTTCTATGTTTGCCTCTGTCCTCACTCTGCAGACCTTCCAGAGGGACTTGAGCTCCAGACAGCACAAGCCCTGATTGGCTAGAATTTAGCTTTGGAGACATTGATCAAAGTGTTGAGGGTCGGGCATCAAGACTCCTAACTTCCGGAACTGTCAGCGCAATGGTGTTGGCGGCCATGTTGCGGTAGCTTCTTAGCTACACAAAACGAACTCACCCTCTCTGTCTTTGGCCACTTCACACCCTGGAGTCAGAATGTTCTTCTCTCCTCCCCTTCCTCAGCCTGCCCTGCTCACCACTCTGTGGTATGAGCAGTGTTATCCCACATCTTGTCTCTCTGGTCATTTCCTGCTGCCATTTATTTTTCTTCTAACACATCTTTCTTGGCCTAAGCTCTAAACATGCTTTTCTGTAGTTCAGGGGCTTCTTAGAGAGCCCTTCATAAGAAGATCCTGGTACTCAGGACCAAGGATTAAGCCCCACGACCTTCCTGATCTCACTCTCTTACCCTCAGTGCATCTATACTCCAATGTCATCAGACTCTCCAGCATGCCATGTCCTCCTCACAGGCATTGCCTGTACCTCCCTGATATCTGGGCACTTTGTTTCCATACCACCATGCTTCTTCCTAAAATGTCTGTAAACTCTTCTAACTGGATAGGTCATGTTCTTGTGTCCTTGAAATCCTCACTCACGGTCTCTTAGGAGATGCGCATCTTACGTTGTTTGTTATTACAATTGTTTGGACACATATCAAACCTTCCTCTTGAGTTGTGAGTCCCTCTCTCACCTCTGCATAATGAATGTGAACACTTTGTGGGCTGGCAGACATTTGCCCAGATGACATTTGTCTTTAGTGTCCATCCCATCTCCTCCATCAAGGACATCTCTACCCTAAGACAGCACCTCTGTCTCCAACTCATCATCCACATTTGCAGGATTCTGCTCCCACTAAGTGACCATCTAACCACTTAGGTTGGGTAGTCATAGACTAAGAAGCAGGGCCTCTCGGATATGTGTGCTCAGGCAGACGTTGCCTTGTAGATTCCAGCATGCATGCTGAAGTTCTTCACTTGTTTATGACCTAGGTAGAGTCATCACCTCCAAGCTGAGGACCACTGCCTCCAGATGTGATTGATGCTCATTTCTTTAAGGTTTTTAATCAGTGAGTTTTAAGAAACACAAAACTTGTAAGCCCCAGTAGTAAGGAAACTTGGATAGTAGAATTTCAGCCCAAACAGTGTGGATGGGAAACACACTTTCTGAATGAGAAAACATCCAGATTCTCAAAAATCCACACTCGGTGTTATTATTCATTTTATAAACTCGTGGTTGTTAAGACAGTAGCAGAAGCCAAAAATTTGAAAGTCATTAAGTAGCTGGCATCCTGATCCATTTAAATTTGCAGTATAGAGTTGATCAGTAGCCAGGGTCCATGTTGATCTAGGACACATGATTGTATATTAAATTTGTGTTTCTCGACTTAAGGACATATTTTCCTTTGAGACAAGTACAGTTTACTTAGAGATTTAAAAAAATCACCCATTGTCTTTCATTGCTTTTTGGAGTTAGTTTGAATGGTGAGTAAATCGTCAAGAGAGAATTTGTTCTCAGTCAGGCAGCACTTCCCGCGCTGATGCGCGGCTGCCTCGCTCCGCATCCGTTCTAATCCACACTGAAGTGGGCAATGGAGTGTCGGTGGGTGGGGCAGGGTGGGGTAGCTCTGGGATTGGGGGTCTCTGTAAGCAATCCATCCTCGGATGTCTGCACTGTGTGGGGCTCCCATGATTGTCATTCACTCTGTCACTGGCTCTGACTCGAATTCCTTCTCCAAATCGATCTCGCTTTCTGTAACCGTGGTGAAGTCATGGTAGGACCAGGAGACAAAAGGAAGAAGGGCAGAGAGAGGGAGAGGGAGCAAGAGAAAGAGAGAGAAAAGGAAGAGAGAGAAAAGTTAGCAAGCAAAGCAGAAATAGTTCATGCAGGAAACACAGAAAACATTCTACCAGAGCGTTCAGAATGCAGTTTAGGCACAGGCAGTGGGAAGGATAGTTTGGGACTGCTGAATTTGTGTCATTCTGAGAATTTGCATAATCTTACATCCTGGCTCCTGAGGAAGATAAAATTCTGCCCCTGGCTGGGAGCTTTGCATTCATCTGGCCAAAATGCTTATTTGACAGATGGCATTCAGAGTATAGAAGGACTTGTCACCACAAAGTGGAGGCAGGGCCAGGACCACAGCCCATAATTCCCACTTCCTGTTCTTCTGTACATTTTTATCATTTTTTCTTTTTTTCTTTTATACAGAGTATCGCATGGCCTGGGCTGGCCTTGAACTCACTATATGGCCGAAGACGACCTTATATTCCTAATCTTCCTGTCTCCACTCTTCATCTCTGGCGTGCTGGAGCTATAAGCATTGTGCTCCCACGCCTGGTATATTCAATGCTGGGGACTGGATCCAGCACCTTGTGCATTCTAGGCGAGCATGCCACCACCTGAGCCACATTCCCAGTCTCTCTGCTGCATATGCCTTAGTCACACCCTGCATACTTCTTGTCTGTCTCCAACCCCTCCCTGCACATTCCCAATGATTCAACTCACTTGTCTTACTGTACATCTTCCCTAGGACCTACCAGAGTACAAAGGACCCACGGATGCTCAAAGACACTGGCTGTGTGTTAACAAGGGCTGTAGCAGTCCTAATCTAGTTTAATGCAAATGAATTGGGTCAACTCTTAAGTATAAAGTGATAAGACGTTCTGTGGCTTTCTAACATAGGCTTTCTAACATATCACATAAAATGATATGATCTGATATGGCCTTACTCTGTCAACGTGTCCATTATAATAACCCATGTGTTTCACCAGGGGAAAGTATTAATAGCACTTTCTGTTTTCCAGAAATATGAAACAGAGACTCCAAACCCCTGCTCTCCGATGGGGGTGGGTGGGCTGGGTATAACTAAGGGCTTATTACATTTGAATGTATTTCTGGCTCTCTACAGGCATGGTGTGGATAGGAACCCAGTTAGTTCTCACCACAGTCTTGACCATGGAGGATGAGGTCAAAAGAGTATGAGCAAATTACCTAGGCCCACCCAGCTGCTAGAATCTACATTCAAAGCCACAACTTCCTGACTACAGTGTCTGGTTCAGTCTTGAGCACCACACACTTCCACTGATCTTCAGAATGACCCTTGCTTTGCCCTGCAGGGGACCTAGCTCAGAACCCAGTCACACTGCACACTGGACCACCTACGGAAGGAGCATCTGAGGTCTTCAGGCTAGACCTAATCCTTTCCATCTGAATTCCCTACAGAACTCTGCATTGGCATCCAGTAAGTGCTGACCTTAGGAAGTTATAAATGATAGTCTTTTCCTTTATAGCCCCCCCCCCCCCAGTCCATCACCATGTGAAAAAGGAAACAAGCCCAGTCTGACTTCGGGGCTACCTGGGGTTTGCCTCAAGGGAGCCTTCCTGTCAGGATCTGTCTGAATGCTGGATGGAAACTATTTAGGAGAAAAGAAAGAGGAAAGAGCCCCAAGTCATGAGATGGGCATCATGTAACTGATGATAGTATCTGGACTTCTCATCTCTATTCTAAAGGAAGTCCTGGAGCCCCCTTTCTCCCTGACTGCCACTACACTGTTGCTATACAGCTATATAGAGTTGCTAAAATCACGGTCCAAACTTTAACATTTGAAACCACATGGGGCCAGGCGGTGGTGGCAGCGCACGCCTTTAATCCCAGCACTAGGGAGGTAGAGGCAGGCGGATCTTTGTGAGTTCGAGGCCAGCCTGGTCTACAGAGAGATCCAGGAAAGGCACAAAGCTACACAGAGAAACCCTGTCTCAAAAAACAAAAAACAAAAACAAAAACAAAACAAAACAAAAAAAAAAAAGAAGAAGAAGAAGAAGAAACCACACGGGTATAGGAGTAACGGAATAGTAATTGGAAATTGATACTCTTTTACAAAACTCAATAGACAATTTATGTGGGTTATTCCTCTCTAGAACCATGACTCATGTTCTGGAATTAAAGTTAGTCTAAACTCTTCTGTTTCACAGTTCCAGCAAAAGATCTTGTCCATGGTCTCATAATATGTTAGGGGACACAAGGCAAGAACTCTGGGTCACCAGAGCAAGTGTTCTCTGCTTCATAGAGGTCGTCTGTGCTGACCCCACAGCCCTCCCCAGGCAGCCCTAAGCCATCAGCTGATCTAGAAGACTTAGAAGGTGAGCAATTGCCACGTAGACATTCAACACCCCTCGACTGACTCTGCACATCGGCGCCAAACTAGTTTCTCAAACTAGCAATTCCCAAGCTTGGGCTCATTTCAGACCTTGAGGTATATCCTATTCCTTTACCGAATTTAGTACCCTGTCTGCAGGTAAAGAGAAAAAATTGTGTTTAAAAAGTAAACCAGGCCATTGAAAAAGCGTGTGTGTGTGTGTGTGTATGTGTGTGTGTGTGTGTGTGTGTGTGTGTGTGTGTTCCTGAACTCCTATTTCTGAAACGGGCTCCCATATTCTTTCGTCCAGCTCTTATGTGGTGTTTGACTTTTGACACCTTTCTTAGCTCTGGCAAAACTTTCAACCCCACATGGTCGTTGCTCTGACCCCACCAAGAAGAAATGCATCATTGCAGCCAATCCGTTTGGTTTCCTTACTTTTACAGGTGGGAATCTTGTTACTCCATGTGCCGTCCTTCAGACATTCAATCTGGAACGCATCCATCATCTCGTTATCCTGAAAAGAAACCCGGAAGGGAATGGGAAGAAGCAGGTCGTGGGTTAGCGCATATTGCCTAGCAAAGATAACTCCAGCTTCAAACCTGGGCTATCTTCAACTGGAAATCCCCCTGCCCCGTGCACTCCAATGGCAAACTTGCCCATAACAAAGAGACAGGTGCTCACTGTGTCACCCTCATTTATACTCTGGACACAGGCAATTGTCTCTAGAGGGAAAACTATAGTTTTTACTCTAGTTTTAGGTCAATGCTTCTCCAACTAGAGCTAGCAGTCAGCATCACCTAGAGAGGGCTAGCGGAGACAGACTGCCGCTCCCTGCCACCAAAATTCCAGTTCATTACGTCTGACCTACCCAAGGAGTCATAGTTCTAACAAGCTCCCAGGTGCTGCTGCTGCTGCTGATCCAGCCCCTTCCTGAGGGCAATTCCTCCAGAGCAGTGGGCCTCTAGCTTGGCTGGACATTAGCCTCACCTAGGGAACATAAAGATACCAACCACTGGTTCCAGTCCCAAGCCTCTGCACATGGGGACTGTGCCTCCTTACTCCTGTTCTGAAAGGTGGGTAGGTGGACCACCACTCTGAACGGTAGGAATTAGAGGAGTGCCCATCTGCCATCTTTAAAACCCCTGCTTCTCTTTCTGTACCAACCCACTGCATCCCCGATGAGCTTTGTTAAGGCTGTTGTCCCTAATTATAGAGCCGTATGGTCCCATATTTAAAAATTCAGGACAACTCATGCCCCGAGAAACAACTTAAGTGCCATGTCCCGAAGTGAGGGGTGGCTGGAATGCATCATTTTGAATTTCTGGAGTTTTGGGGAAGCTTAACGGGATACTAGGGAATGCTGAGCAGGCAGCGTGGCACCTCATACACCATGGGAGGCTCTGCAGGATGTCTCCAGCCTGCTCACTCCTCCTCCCAGGCAGGGTTCCGCACCTTTAGCACTTTGTAGCCGGTGTCACAGCTGATGAGCACTTGGTCTTTGAAGGAATACACGGTTTGCAAGGGCTCGATTTTTCCAAACGCGGGAGGCTGGAGCTTTGGGCACTCGTTTCCTGGCAGGAAGCAGATGAAAAGGCATCGGGTGAGAAACAGGGGAAAATGAGGGTGAAGGGGCAGCACCTGGCAAGCAAGGCCCCAAGCGGGTGAAAACAGCAGGACTGGGCACCTTGACGCAAGATGTTTGAAACCAGGAGTGAGTCATTTTCTAACGTGGCCTTCCATTTCTTCGTTGGTAAAGCGAAGGAGCCAGCCAAATAATTTCATTTAGACTCAGAGATTGGAAGAACACTAAAGGCCACTGTCCCACAGCCACAGGAGCTCAGCCCCTGAGGCCTGAACTCCATGGATACCTCGGGTTAAATAAACAAGATCTTCCTATTCATTTGAAATTTGTGCCCTGGCATTTTTCACTCACTGGCTACTCAGGATGACCACAGTCACCCTTTCTTGCTACAACACTAAAGGACTGTGGTCAGATGCCTCTGCTTCTCTTCAAGGGGCTGAGTCTGACCAGAAAACCTCAGTGGGTCTAGCCCTGACACCTTCGCAGGGACAAACCCTTGTTTGTTAAATTTCTGTCGCTCCTCTCCCTGTGTGGCCATGCAGGCTGAGCCAGGCCTCCTGGTGCTATGAAGATGACTCCTTTTTGGGGTCTACCCTCTTTTCCCTTGAGTTATCACAGACTTATTGAGTCATATAACTCACTTTGGGCTTGTGTCAGGACTAGCTGCCTTGGGGCACTAGGGATTAGGGTTTTAGTCTGTGCCAGGCCAGGGACCTGCATAGAGACCCATCTCTACAGAGCTCTGGGTCCACACACTTCAGTGCCAGACTTGGAGGCAGCCGGGGTTGGGAGGTCTTCTCAGCTTAATGAATCTCCATGTGAGGGGAAAAGAGAAACTGTGTTTTCAGTCTCTCTACGTGTTGCTGAAGTGTAGACAGTCTTGAGTATAAGTTCATTCTCCCTGGAACCCATCCCCCCTTTGTAGGTGGGAAACTCAGCCAGGAGATAGCATGTGCCTTGTTCCCAGTTTCTCAGAGTCCCACTAGGTCCTCAGAGGAGTGGGCTTCTAGCGTGGACTACATCCCTCCTCCCTCAACAACCCGCTGGGTGAGCAGGGAGCACAGTGGCTCAGGGTGACCTGGGAACGGGGAAAAGGTTACCTGCTGCCCTGTAGGAGAGCCTCCAGCCTCGGTTCTCTCCCGAGTTGTCGCTTCGGAAGAGGATCTGGACAATGTGACTCTCGGTACTGATTGGCTCTGGGGATGTCTCTCCACAGAAGGGCCCCCAGACTCTTGAACCAGCTTTAATCTAAGAGAGGCAGTAAATATATATAGAAAAAAGTCAGATCTGAGTGCTGCAGGGCCCTGATTCAGGTAGATGAGTGCTGGAACTTTCTGGAAGTCCTAATGCAAATCCATAATATACACTCTCAAAGTTTTTTTTGTAGACTGACCAGTCACCACATGGCTTTATGCCCATTTTTTGTCGCAATTTCAGTGGCCTGCAGAGTTAACCAAAGCAAGTTAATAATGCTGTAATTAATGATGAACGTTTTGTGGGCAGTCTTGTACAGTACACCAAATAGTTAAGGGTCCCACTCTCAAAGACTCTGTCGTCTACCGCAGTGACTAACAATAAAGCAAGATAATTATAAGCATATAAATTTATATGCACATATGTGTAAAAGGAACATGTGTCATATTTTATAATTCTAGTATTAGAGTGTATATAATCTACAGAAGTCACCATTTGTGTAATAGAAACATAGTAACTAACAATTTTAGGTGCTAAGGAAAGCCCAATGATGACATGACATTAGAGCTAACATATAGGACGAGTGGAAGAAAATGGAAGAACAGCATATTTTTCCGGCCGCTTTCCAGGCAGAAAAAAGGATAGCATATGTAAAAAAGCAAGGCCGAAGTGGGGAGAGATCTTGGCAGGTGTGAAGAGCAGGAGAAGCCACTGTGGCTGGAACAGAGGGAGTGGAATGAGACGAGGTTGGACAGACTGGCGAGGGTCTTATTTTATTGAGGAGCTTAGCTTAATTCCATGGACAGTGTTGGCCTGATCTCCTTGATGAGACCCTCTATGCTGTGGGACAAGAGATGCTGCAGAAGCAAGAATGGAGTGAGGGTACCAGTTGGGGAAGTCGCAGATGAACAGGACAGAGGTGATGGGGTTTGGACTATAATGGAGCAGAGTCGGAGAGATGGACTTAAACGCCAATGGCTGATTCAGATCCCCCAACTCCCAATCCAGTGCGCTTGACCCCTTTCCTTTTGTTGCTGAGAACCACAACTCCACTTTTAGCTTTTGGCAATGTCTATAATCCTGGATGACATCATCATTTTGCGGAGGACAGAGGAAGTGATACTTCAAGACATTCGGTATCTGGATATGGATACCATGCTGAGCTCCTGGAACACAATGGTTAGTCATCCAAGACAATCTGCATGTTCCTCTCCCTCTGTGTTACTTTGTGGTTAGAGGGACTTCAAAAAATACCGTTTTTTTTCACTCTTTGAGAACTTCATATATATATTTGCCCCTCACCTCTCCACCAACTCTACCCAGGCCCCACCACCACATCTCCCCTCCAACATGATAAATGTCCTCTTCGCATAATCACTGAGTCTAATCAGTGTTGGTCATATATGCACATGGGTGTGGAGCTGACCACTGGAACATAGACAGCCTACCAGGGGCCACTTCCCTAAAGAAAATGCATTTTATCTTAGTTGCCTTCAATGGCCAAAGCTCTTCAGCTAGGTGCAGGGCTTTGCAAGCCCCTCCCCAACCTGTGCTGAGCTTTTGGCTGGCTTGATATTGTATAGGTCTCATGGGAGCAACGACAGCTGCCGTGAATTCATGGGTGAAACAGTCCTGTCATGGCCAGAAGACACTGTATCGCAGCCGGCCTCAGTGACGACCCGTGTTCTCACAATCCTTCCGCCTCCTTTTCTACAATGTTCCTTGAACTATACGGGGCAGTGGTGTGATACAGGTGACTCTTTAGGGCTGAGTCTTTACTCATTTTCTGCACTCTGACCAGATGTGTGTCTCTGTATTTAGTCACAGCTCATCGTAAAAAGAAGCTTCTCAGATACAGATTGAGAGTTTCACTAGTCTATGGGCATAGAGAGGAGTATTTAGAAGGCAGTTTGACGGTATGTCTGTGTAACAAAATGATAGTAGTGGGCTCTTTCCTGAGGTCAGGACCAGCTTGACTTTTCCATGCCTTATGACTCAAGTGAATGGTGTCTTTAGCAATAGGGTCTTACCGTTTACTTCTGATGGGTAGCAAAGAGCAAATGAAAAGAGCCTGTTTTGTTTATTAGGGCTCTATGGGATCTCTCTGACCAACAACTTGAAGGGTGGTACCCTACACTTGCCACTGGGCTTTTTGTTTGATAACTATGGCTTCTGGGAGAAGCATTATTCTCCTATTCCATTTGAACTCTTGTGTATATAACAGATAGCTAGATAGATTGTTAGATAGATAGATAGATGGATGGATAGATAGATAGATAGATAGATAGATAGATAGATAGATAGATAGATAGATTAGATAATATGAAGCTTCTAAATTAGTATATTTCTATATGGTTCTTTCAAACATCTTTAGTATTAGTTTTCCCTCCTGTTTTAGTTAGGGTTATTATTGCTGTGATGAAATACCATGACCAAAAGCAATCTGGGGAGGAAAAGATTTATTTGGCTTACGCACATCCACATCACTGTTCATCTTTAGAGGAAGTCAGAACAGGAAGTCAAACAGGACAGGAACCTGAGGCAGGAGCTGATGCAGAGATCATGGAAGGGTGCTGCTTACTGGCTTGCTCCCAGGGCTTGCTCAGCATGCTTTCTTATAGACCCCAGGACCACCAGGAATGGCACCACACATAATGGGCTGGACCCTCCCCCATCGATCACTAATTGAGAAAATCCTCTACAGGCTTGCCTACAGCCCAATCTTATTGGAGGCAACCCTCCTCTGTGTTACCCTACTAAACCACTTAAACTTTTCTCCTCAGTGTCTCCTTCCATCTTTATATCACCCGTCCTCTGCTATCTGCCCTCCCTTAAAACCTTACTTCTCACCCTGGCATAGCCTCTTTCTAGTTTCCTGGCTTCTATAGTTACTCCAAATTAATCATGCATATCTAAAGATTCTACGCTAGCATCCACATAGGAGAAGAAAACATGCAATACTTGTCTTTCTAGGACTGGGTTACTTCACTCAATGATTTTTTTCCAGTTCCATCCATTACCATTTAAGGAATTCATCTTTCTTTATAGTTGAATAGAATTCTACTGTACCACATTTTCATTATCCATTCATTAGGTGATGGCCATCTAGGCTTTTTCCATGTCCTAGCTATTGTGAATAGAACAGCAATGAAGATGGATAATCAATTATCTCTACAGTAGCATCTATATTACTATCTTTTGAACAGATACCAATGAGTGATATAACTGGGTCATATAGTAATTGGGTTTCTAGTTTTTGAAGAACCTCTACACTGATTTCCATGGTGACTGCATCAGTTTACATTCCAACACACAGGGAATACGGGCTCCTCTTTCATCATAGCCTCACAGCATTTGTTGTCATTTGGTTTCTGGATCTTCGCTGTTCTGACTGTGGTAAGATAAAACCTCAAAGTAATTTTAATTTGCATTTCTCCAATGGCTAAGGATGTTGAACACTTAAAAATTTTCTTTTAGTCATTTGTATTTCTTCCTTCAATAGCTCTTTACACAGGTCCATTTTTAAAAAGTTGGGTTGTTGCTTTTCTTTGTGTTTAGTTTTCTTAGTTCTTCGTGTATTCCAGACATTAATCCTTTGTCAGACATACAATGAGCATTTGTTTGCATACTGTTGCTGCCTCTTGACTAGATCTGTGGTTTCCCTTACTGTACAGAAGCCTTTGGATTTCATGAGGCTGACAGGAGGGACTCCTCAGGGACCAGTACAGAGGAAAGTGAGAACAGCTCTTTCACTGGTATGGAACTCGAGTCCTGCAAAGTTAGGAATAAAACTCTGCCACAAGCTTAGATGATCTTGGAAGTGGTTTCTTCCCCAGAGCCTGAAGGTAAGAGTCTCATCAAATTGACACCTTGGTTTCAAT
>CABHPP010138976.1:3071-28781 GCA_902168425.1 Peromyscus attwateri | reverse complement strand
AAAGGATTTGAAATTAGAGGCAGAAACCTACAGTCAAACCTAAGCTAATTTCGGAACCAAGTGTGACTTTGGATAAGTCATGCAACTCTCCTTTGGAAGCCACACTACCTTGTTAGGTTGTGATATGTGGGGGGAAAAAAGCTGAAAATTCCTAAACAGACTCAGACCTCTTTGGAATAAGGAAGATTCAGGCTGCCTCTTGCTACCTGAACCTTAAGTAAGTACTCTTTCTAGAATCCCAGAGTTACTTACCTGATTTTCATAACATAGCCAAGCCTTTCTCTGGCTTTCTTTTATAGAATACATTCCCTTTGTGTGCCCTTCAATATGATCCAAGTCAACAATTCCCCAAATATATCTGACTTTTCAACCTTAAGGTCTCACCAGTTGTGTTACCCTTACTATCCCTGCATTCAGCGGGTGACATCTTATTGGTTCAAGCTAGATCATAGGGTCAACTCATCTTAGATTTGTAGTCCATCCTGGCTCCAATCAGTTATGGGAGCACAATGCTCAGATTTGAGGCAACTACGAAGTTGATTAGAAATTGGGATATAACAGGAAAACCGGCAGACACCTCTCTTCACAATCTATATTTCCATAAAACACTAATCTTTCAAACTCTCCCTCAGTATGCATCCTCATAATCCCGTGAGATAGGAAGGGAAGCTTACAACCCCATTTTACAGAGAGGAAGCCAGAACCACTAAGATTAAAGTTCCTTCCCAGTGCAAGTGATGATTGAAAGAAAGTTAAGAGCTTGGGCTGGCTGCTGTCTCCTTATTAACTGATGCTGCAAAATTTCAAAACATTTACAAGTACAATAATGTAGTATCTATATCAACAGCAGAAGTGGTCTCAGGCCTACAGAGAATGAAGAGCATGAAAAACAGCTAAGGTTAGAAAACATCTTAAAATAGGTTGTATCTCAGTAGCAACATTTTCACTTCTGGGGAGCGTCCTCCCTGGCAACGACATTGATGTAAGTCAGAAATGAACCTGAAGGCTAAATCCTTGGGCAGGACTGAGTGGCAATGAAGAGCACCTTTTGCCCTCACAACTCAACAGATAAAAAGGTTTCCCTTTTATGCAAGTCTCAAAAACACAGTGCCCAGAAGTCACTGCCTACAAATGAAGTGAGTTATCTCACTGTGAAGGACACAACTGTGCCATTATCTGTACAATTAAAATGAAAATACTAAAGAGAGAAGAGATCCAACAGAAGTTTCAGTAAAAAGTCACTGCTCTGCACCCTTAAAACTGGGGGACCATTAGGAAGCCTAAATGTACCCTCCCCCTGACCTCTGATGAGGGTGTGAGCGGGAAGGGAGATTGTCTCAGCTTTACTCAGCAGAGCACAGTGAGAGACATCCTTGGCATGTGGTCTAATTGCCTGTCCTATGATTAACGTTGCTAAGCAAATTTGTGTGTTGCCACAGTTCCCACCCTGTGGTCCACGCTCATTTAGAAAATGAAGCAAAGGGAGCCCAAAGCTTTGAGGATGTCAGTGCAAAATTATAATAATTGCTCATTACATAATACAGTTATTAAAGTATTTTCTGTTGTTCAAGGAACAGGCGTGCACATTGATCGAGAAGACAAAAGAAATCAACATAATTATGTTTTTCCCTGATAACTTTCCCAAGCACAGAAAGTTATTTTGGCTTCAAAGACTATGAGACATTTGTTCTTATCTCTACTGACCTGTAAACTACTGGGGAAGGTGGAGTGGTAGAATCCAATTTAGCTACAGAACTTAGACACTAAATGACTACCAAAATAATGTCTTAAACTTCTCCCTGTTAAAGAATACACTATACGGAGTGTACCTTACCACATGGCACAGGTTTGCTGTGGGTGTAGCACAATTACAAATCCTTCTAAGTGGCATTACACCTAGTCTCTTTATAGCTTTGTGAGTCTTAATCCCTGTTGTCCAGTAAGCATTTTAGGATGGTGGAAATGGTCTACACTCGTTTTTTTTAAATGGAGACTCTTGAAGTTTCTTCCTTTATGAGTCATTGATCATTATGGCCATTGTACACTTGAAATACAACTAGTGTGAGAAAAAAATTAACTTCATTTATCTCTATTAATTTATGTTTGGCTAAACCATTGTGGTTTATGATTGCCATTCTAAACAGAGAAGAAATAGATTATAGGATGATGATTGGCACATAGTAGTTACTATTTGAATGTTTCTGAATGAGTGAATGAGTGAACATTCATTCCTTCTGTAAACCCGCACCCTGCACACAGCTCTCAGCTTTAGAGGTTGTGTCAACACAAGTTGATTACAGTGTAGAGATGGTATCTGTAGTTAGTGCAGATTTGTTTTTCCCAACCACTCCTCCAACACAAGTGTTTGTGAAGGATCTTAGAAAAATCAATACAGCGGATCTTCTGAGACACAGAAGGAATGGAAACATAAGACAAGAGAGAAATCTGGGGAGTGTATTCCAAGACTGTGAAGACAACAAGAATGCGTGGGCATCATAGGCACAGGCAGCATGTACCCTGCTCCCTTGTAGCACCCCACAATGTGATATGTCCCCAATGGGAAATATCCAGCTGGTGCTCCTAAAGACCCTGTGTAGTGACTTCCATGCTGTTGAAGAGCAGCCCAGTCCACATCCTTAAGGAAGACCCTCTCTCTGTAGACCTGTGGTTAGTGAGAAAACAAATAGGACCTTCACATGGCACACTGAAGGACACTGTCATGATAAAGTGTGACCTTCCCACCAGATGGGCAGAATAATGGCTTGGATCACATTCAATTTGTACAGAGAAAGGAAAGCAATGTAGCATTACTCACATCCTGTGTTTTAAAATAAAATCATATTGCTAACCACTTTATGACTGTGATTCAAAGCAGGGCTACCTTCCATTCCTCCCTTGTAGAGAGCATGGTGAAGTGGAATTTTTAACTCCTCCTTTGCCACACACCACACACATCCTCCAAGAGAGCTGAGTACTGTGTGAAGTCAGTTACAGTATGCTCAGGGCTGTGTTCACTGCTGCTTCTTTTGGTCCCTGAACTGTTTCTTAGATCAAGTGAGTGCAATTAGGGAACTGATGGAAGAAAATTTGATCATTCATGAGTGCTATGCTCCTCTGGTAAGCAGTGACCATCTTCTGTAGCTACAAACAGCTGGGAATTGTAATTCTTTTCCCCCACAAGTTCTTTACTGGCTGACAAATCATATTAATGGCACATCTGAGATGAAAACTGTCACGTGTTTAAATACTAAACATGGGCTTTGAAATGATAATGTTACTTGGTGCATAAATGCAACAAAGTGCCAGGCGATACCATATGAAAGTCTTGGTGTGTCAATACCTCAGTGAGGAATTCAGCTAAACTGGTCAGAGCTTGGTGGGTGTGTGGACTTGGGTGAAGCTATGGTTGAAAAATGGCGCTGAGAAGGAAGCAGTCAGTGGTGCTTTTTCCAGATTTTCCCTTCCTTCCTGTTATTTTCACAAGGGCAGACATGCCTACACAGTATTTCCTGTTACTCCACATATCTTGATCACTGCTCATTCCATCAGTTGCTGTTTATTTCTGGTATTCCTTGTGTACTTAGCAAACCTTACTGTGCTCATTGGAAATAACATTAGAATAGGACAGTTAGCTAGGGTCTTTCCAACATTGGTTGAAGACCCTTGGATCATGAATGTCTTGTCTCACAATTATGAAAGTTAACTGCCCACTACTAAGCTGTTCTTTAACACACCACATACACACACAGACACACACACAGAGAGACACACACACACATGCACAAACATACACACACGTGTACAAACATGCCACACACACACACACACACACACACACACACACACACTGAACACAAACACACCACCACCACCCACAACACACATCCCTCTGTTAGCACTGTAGGATTATAACATAGTTCACAAAGAGTATAATGATCTGTTTTTCCTCAAGAAGAGCTCGAGAGCTCTCCCTCTACCCAGCTGGGTGATTTGAGCTCCTCTTGCCAGGTGGTGTCTGTCCCTCTAGAACTGTAAGGTAAAACCAACCCTTTCTTCCATCAATTGGTTTTGGTCATGGAATTTTATCATAGACATAGAAAAGTAACAAATTACACATCATCCATGAGAGTTCTGTTGGCACAACCTAGCCAACCCCAAAGTCCTCATCTCCTAATACCATTGCCTTGAGAGTCAAAATTTCAACATATGAGTTTGGAATGGACTCAAACATTTAGACAGGTCTGGGCTTCCTGAATTGCATGGAGGAGGGAAGTGGTGTGTGTAATGCTGTACTTCTCAACTTTGAACAGTTGAAGGAGCTAGTGACTCCTACCTCACTCAGCTTCTTAGCTAAGTCTATGGAATCTCATGGGGTAGAGCAACCCCTTGCTACCAGGCCTATAACCCAGCCTGCAGCTCCTTTCAATTGGTTGAGTTGTCCAAGGGCTGAAAACTAAGCTGAGCTTCCACCACACTGTTCTTGAGACCATTATGCCTTTCCTCCGTTTAAACCCACTCAGGTCCTTTGGCTCTGACCCTTGCTGTCTGGATTTCCCAACTCATTTCCAGCCTTCAGGACTCCCTACTGCTTGGGGACCAGCACCGTTGATGGGTCTACTATCAACACCTGCCAAGCTGGGGAATGGGCTTTGGCCACTATGCCAGGAACTGGCTAACTAGCTCCTGTATGGAGATCTTCTGCTTCTCCTTCTGGGCACACACTAGCCTCCTTCCAGCATTTCTTCTGTTGGCCGTCTATCTCAGATCACACTAGCCTCCCTGTGCCAACATTTCTTCTGTCAGCCATGTACTCAGATCTGGTGCTAGAACTTAAGCAGAAACCATGTGTTCTCTTTCTAGACTTGAACCATAGCGCCTCATCTATGACCTACCAATCATCTCTGGATATTAGCTGAAGATCTAAATCAAGAGAATCTGAGAAACTTCAGTGCTGAAATGGCAAAGTCTGCCTTAGCTCAGGCCCTCAGAAGACTGTGTAGAGGTCTATGCCAGGCCCATCTATTTCCACCCAGCACGAACATCTCCTGTATGAGTAAGAATTTCCACTAAACTGGTCCACAGAATTTCAGGGTTTATCTGTTATAGCAGCTGGCCTTGCATTATTGAACAGTCACTCATGACACAGGCAATGCTGGCGATGCCCAAGTGGACTACCCCAGCTGCTTGCCGCTTGCCTCCCCCACCACAGTCACGGATGTCCCTGCTTTCCTTCCTGCAGAAGCCGTTCTGGACATACAGGGTGAGCAGATGGGTGGGAGGCACTCTCAGGAGAGGCTTCTTCAGGGAAAGTCTGACTTTTCCACGCTTGATAACTAGAATTTTCCATGGCCACACAATGAGTCACTGCTATGCCAGCATTTTTTTTCTCCCTCGACTAGGGCATCTGTCCTCTTGCAGGATGGGGATCTGTGTCCACAACTGGAGTTATGGTGGAACGATGAATAATAAGAATAGACCTGAGCTTGGGGTCCTACCTTCTGATGGAGACCATTGGAAAGGCAAATCACAGAAGCTTCAGACAAGTGGGAGAATTTAAAAGCAGCTGGACAGTTTCCTCCTGGTTTAAATACAGCATTGCTCCCATCTTTTTTCCAGATGACTTTATGCCATTATTATTTTCATGTCATCAGAAATGCACACTGCCACGATTTAGTGTCTAAGCCACATTGCCCAACTAATGCCTACACTGAACTAAATTTTGAAGTCCTTTCCTGTGGAATCAGCACTTAGCAGCAAAGCTGATGCCACCCAGATCCATAGCAAATTACTTTAAGATACAGGGAAAGGGAAGACACTCTAGCAAGGTGTCTTGGGGACCCCTGGTCTTCTCCAGAAAAGACGCGAACTCTCCTTACCCTCAGGGAACTCAGGAATGCTTCATCAGCCCTACGCACAGGGAATGGATTCCTCAGAACAGTGTAAAGGGCACAGGGCAGAGAGAGAGGAGCGGGCTCATGAGGCATAAAAAGCCTCTCTGCAGAGAAGTGCCTGGGCCTGAAGTAAATGCACCACTGGGTCTGCAGTTAGTCTAACATGGGCAGTACCAACTCTGCTCCTTGGCACGTCACTAGCCTTGGCAAGGCCCTGTGAGGCCAAACGTTTTTCTCATTGTAGCAGAGTTATGACTCACTAGCTTAAAAAAAAAATACATGGGAACAATAAGACTCATGGGGATAGCGGAGTTCCCAAAAAAATATTAAAAGAAAGAGGTGGGGGTGGGGCAGCGAGCATTCCTGCAGGCTGAATAAAGACAAAAGTCCTGGAAAAGTTTCCAGGGAGGCCTCCAGCAAGCTCTCTTTTTCTAGTGCACAAGCCCAAATGGCACCCAGTCCTACTTTGTAATTTCCATTGAGTTCTATAAACTGTAATCTTGTGGGGTTTGTTGTTGTTGTTGTTTGTTTTTAATGGGTGTTTGAAAAAATGAGAAACTCTTTAGTGCTAACCAGAGACCAGCTTAATGTCTCATTGGCAACAGCCTCTGCAGAGCTGAACTGGAATTGTAAGAGACCCCATGCAAGCCAAGTGGCAGCCAGTTTAACTTTTTAGTCTTGATTCCCAAAAGAGGTTAAAGAGGTATTGACTAATTTTCAACCAATTCTGTTCCAATTCTATAAATAACTTCCTTCAAGCTTAGGAAGGTTTCAGAGTCAGATAGTCTTGGGGAGTTATACAGGGCATAGAGCCTTTGACACAGTTTTAAATGTTGTCATGTTAGCCCTGAGGCAACCAGAGACAACAGATAAGTAAATGGGAATAGCTGTGTATCAATAAAACTCTTTCACGGGGATGAAAAATCAGGTGGTAGTCAGCATAGCCTGTGCCCTTATTTGATAGTCCTTGACTTTGTGATGGGAAGGAAGCAACACGAAGGATGCTGGACTTCACCCAGTCCTATGGCTGAGCTACATCACTTCACATCCTCGAGAGCTCAAATAATCCCTCTCCTAGCCAACCAAGCATGTACAAGAAGAACAGCCAATGTCCTTATGTCTTCCAGCACCAGGAAACTACCACTCAAGTTCTAACTTCACAGAAAATAGTCACCAGAGATTTGAAAACAGTCAGCTCTTTTCAGTTGCGCACACAGCAGGAGAGAAGTTCCTGCATTTGTAGGACTTGGAGTCTTAGTCAAGTTATCTAAAGTTAGGCTGTTGGAAAACTGGGTTATTGTGACTATAGTAGGCCGGATTCCAGGAGCATTAGAGGAGAGTTGTGTCCCAGGAGCTCTGAGTGATTGTCCATGGAAGCCTGTTCTCCCCACTAACTCTTCCTACACAGCGTTAACGGAACATTGAGTGACCCACCCAAATGTGGACATCCTACTTTCATGGTGTATGGGCGATGCCCTTGGAGAAAATAACAAAAGAAATAGCCTACCTGCTGATGATATACAGACTTACAAGTAACTCATCCCAGTGGTGGTGGCACATGCCTTTAATCCCAGCACTTTGGAGGCAGAGCCAGGCGGATCTCTGTAAGTTCGAGGTCAGCCTGGGTACAGAGTGAGTTCCAGGACAGGCACCAAAACTACATAGAGAAATGCTGTCTCGAAAAACAACAACAACAACAAAAAAAAAAAACAGACATATATATCAAATATTTATTTCCCCCAAGGAGATGATACACCCTCACCATGCCACATAAAATCTAAACAAGATTATCATCCTGGCTCTTTTCAACAAGGCAGAAAGCGTGGAGCTAGATGAGAAAGAAAAGGGGGGTTTCCTGTTTTGTTTTGTATGCCTTTCTTTGTTCTGTTCTGTTCTAAGACAAAATGATTTGTATAAGACAAGAATTCTGGAAGCGGCCAGCACTTGATTTTGCTCTAGCCCAGTGCAAAGGACAAGTACAGAGGCAGACACACCCAGCCTCACATGCGTGTGTAAGGCTTGGCATTTGGGGAAGATGTCAAAAGCAGTAAGTGGACCCCTGGCCAGATCCTAAGCAACTTCGCCTGCACCGGTCTCGTTCACTGGTGGAGAGCAGTTGGCAGGAAGCAAGAGCCTGTTGAACAATGAACATATGAGAGGAAACTCTCATTGTTTCCATCCTTGCTTTTAGGCTCTACCATCCTTCTCTCTGCCTATCTTCCTCTCCATACCAGATGGAATGAAGTCCCTATGAGAAGCCCAAGCTTTAGTGTGGTGGTCCTAAGTCCTGGGTTAGGCCCTGGTCAGAGACAAAATATAAGTTATCAGAGAAGAGACTGCGATGGCAAGTCAGGACCCCAATCTCAGAGGTATCATGTCAGTGTCTATTACGGAATGCAGGGCTCCCCCACACACACCTTTTACCTGCCCCATGCCGCCCTTAACAAAGTGGAGATGGAAGATGGCAATGTCATGAGTTCAAGACCCAGCTAGCATTGGTAGTATGACTAAAATTAAATCTATCCCCTGGATCTAAGCAAAGCTGAACTACAGGTGGCGCTCTCAGATCCAAGGGAAAGAATGATCTGGATGCCAGCTAAAGCATTCCCAGCATAATCTATTCAACATTTTTCCCTTTCAGTTTTAATTCTTTCTAATAGGGGTAAAATACACAAAACATAATTTATCGTCACTGTCATTTTACGTATACAGTTAGTAGTGATAAATATATTCCCCTTATTGGAGCGGTAAGTACATTCACACTGTTTAATAACTGATCTTCGGAATCCTCTTACCTTGCAGAACTGAAGCTCTGTCTTCATTAAATAGCTCCACTTCTTCCCAAGCCAACCCTGAACAGCCACTGTTCTGCTCTCCGTTTCTGTAGGTTTGTCTGCTTAGGTACTTCATGGCAGTGGACTCATCTGGTATTTATTCTCTTGAAAATGGTTTATTCACTAAATATTACATCTTCAAGGTTAGCCAGGTTATAATGCCAGAATGCCCTTTCTTAAGGCTAAACATTCTTTTGCAAATACACATTGTTTATTATTGAGCCTTTTACCTATCTATCCATCCACCCACCCATGTCATTTTGGCCACTTTTGACTATTATCAATAATGTTGCTATGGTGCATACAAGATCTGAACGGGTTCAAACTAGACACAGTCCCAGCACTGAGAGGAGGGAGTGAACTTGGAGTACCACTCCAAACAAGAAGTTGTCTACAATTGCTACCCATTTGGCCCGGGGGGGGGGGGGGGGGGGGGGGGAATCAGTTTTCTCCAATGGAGTTTCACTGCATATATCAACCACACTTCAGGGAAAGCCCCATGACCAGGAGCAGTTGACCGGCCCAAAACATGCTCCACAGTACTCTGGGGGACTTCTTCTTCAGCTTGCTTTGTTTGGGCACTTTCTGTCTTGTTGGTGTGCTCCTTGTGTGCTTCAGTTTCATCTTTGTGTTCTTGTGGGGGTTGTTTCTTGGGATTTTGGTTTCTTGTTTCTTGCTTTTATTTGTTTTTGAAAGAGATAAAAATCATAAAATTGGGTGGGTAGAGAAGTGGGAGGTTCTGGGGGGAACTGGGAGGGAAACATGATAAAAATAGATGGTATAATTTTTTTTCAATAAAAAATAATGCTGCTGCGAGCATGGAAATGCAAATATGCTGATATCGGTTCTTTTGAGCACACAGCAAGCCCATTGTGCCAACCTCCTCACACCCTTCCCTCCTGACTTCCTTGGCCTTTCTAATCAGCCCTGACTCTGTGGTACTTTTCAGAGTGATACGTGTTTACTGACCTTGCCACAGAAAAGCTCTTTCCTCTCTATTATCTCTATCGCTGTAGATGCCACTCCCTCTGTATCTGAAAACTCTTAAGCTTGAAATGTTTTTTTTTCTGCATCATCAGACACTCATTTATCTATTAAAGAAACATTTGCTATGAGGCTGAGGTACGAAGACCGAGGAGATAATGGCTTTGTGAAAAGTGGAATGGGAAGAGCTTTCGGAGTGGAGTAGTAGCACGTGTGAAGAAATGTTCCGTTAATCTCACCTCCCCTCCCCTGTTTTAATGCTATATGCTTTTCTACCCCAAGACACATGCTTATCTTCCACAGTCAGAGATGTTGCCTGGCACCTCTTTAGTCCTTCAGCCAAGAAAGGGTTCTTCTTTTATACATCCTTATGCAATCTTTTGAGAAACACAAGCTCCACCACAAAGGTGAAAAATCTAAAAACCTCCTCTTCCTTAGGGAAAAACTTAGAATCGTCTCTCTGTCTCTGTCTCTCTCTATGTCTCTCTGTGTGTCTGTGTCTCTTTTCCTCCCTTCTTCCTTCCCTTCCCTCCCTCTCTCTCTTTTCCTTTCCCAAACGTTTCACTTGACAAATCATTCTAGACGCTTTTTAAGAGCCACCTCTTAGTATTTCACAATAATAACTTTTTGGCTCACAGTTTGAGAGATTTCAGTGCACGATCAGATGACCCCCTTGCTTTGGGCTGATGACAGCACGCGACAGAAACGCAAGACACAGGGAGCAAAACCACACACACAACAGCGGGAAAGGGAAAGGAGGAGCTAAGATCCCACAATCCCCTTCGAGGGCACTCTCGGAGACTTAAAAGTCTCTTGCCACACCTTCCCTCTCAAAGTTTCCTCTACCTCCCAACAGGTTCAAGCTGGAAACCAAGTCTGAAACTCAGACCTTTAGGGGCTCGGATCTTTGGGGGCACACTTCATATCTGCCCCTAAGTTGTGCTTTCAATGCAGAAGAAAAGCTTCCAGGAAGTCAAAGAATCATATAGCACGTCATAGTCTCGTTTAAAGGGCAGCATCTTGACTGCCAGTCATGCCTTCCTCTCTGTAGGCCCCTAACAAATCAAGAAAATTTACAAGGGGAAAAAAAGTTGCTTGTTGCTTTTATTATTCCAAAATCTGTGGGTATTTTAAGTAAATTATTTAATTTACTTTATTGTATTAAAATCTTTTTCAAAAATAATGAAGCAAAGTAACAAGAGTATGTTTCGTTTTGTGGTTAAGGCTGGATCATGCGTGGAAGATGGTCAATGAAAACCAGTGCGTAGACTGCCATCTACTGGACATCCAGAAAACTAACTGCTGAGCTGCCTTAGTCCCTTGGGCGACGAAGAGAAGGCAATATTGCAAACATCCACTACTTTTATAAGAAAGGCAAGAATATGAATAAATCAGTGGAACAGATAGGAACATGTAGGCACAACAATGTTCCAGTTTTGAAATGATTATTTGTAAAGGGGTGCACATTTTTACTTGAAATGTTTGTACTCTGGTGAGCACAGAGCCACTGGAGTTATGACAAGAAAACGATTTTCAAATTGTGATTCCGTGATACACCCAGGGAGCAGAGACGACTCTTCATGTAATAGATTAAAAACAGATAGGAGGAATGTTCCCTTTCCCCAAAATAATAACAGAATGGTATTCTCTGTAATCACATGTTATGAATGTATACATTATAAGCCTGAGTACAATAATACGCAGCAAAGGGAACTCACTATTTTCAGGGACTTGGGCTCTGTCACACACTGAATTTCCAATAAAATTCCTATCATCAATTCAAAAGGTACTGTAGGGTTTTGCAGCATCCTGTGGTCACTTTTGAAATTATTATTTAGAATAATACTGTCAACACTGTCCCAAGTTGACCTTTCCATCCGCTGTTCCTCTAGATAACAAGAGGGCGATCATTTGAATGGAAGGAAAATCACAAAGATTTCACACCAAAGTTTTCAAAGTGACTAGCTAGGAATATTTCACACCAGAGTGTACAAAATAACTAGTTAGGGACACATATAGACCTGTCATCCTTTGGGAGACCCACAATAATTGTATAATAAGGTAGAAGTTTGGAGTAGAGTAGGCTTAGCTATAGAAGAGATATTAACTACATATATTATAACAAGCCTTCATAAATTACATTTTATTTGCTTATTTTGATAAAAATACTCCTGTGCACAGGCATCTTGCTAAGATAGATGCTTTAAAAACCCTTGTAAAAAATCACTCCCAGGAACCTCAAATCTTAAAGGAGTGCACACGCGCGCACATACGTGTGTATGTGTGTGTGTGTGTGTGTGTGAACTTGCATGCATATATGTTTGTTATTGTTAGAAAAAATGGCAAGGGTTAAATTCTCTTTGGTGAAGCCAACAAAAGAAATCATAACAGGTTACACACTAAGAAAAGATTTAGATGAGTAGGTTTAATTTCAGCCACAAGAGGACAAAATAAAACACATCTAATGATAAATAACAAGGAATGGATGAAAAAAGATGAAGTTCCAATTCAAAATCCCTTAGTGTTATCTATATAGACTTTCTGCAAATTTTTTATCTGTGTATATTCTCTGGATACATGTTGGGATTCATAGGGTAATCGCTCTCATTGTGTCTTGGACTCTGGCCAGATAGAAAGTCTGGATTGTAAGAGTGCTTCATAAAATGAAACAAAACTATCTAGTATTTTTATCTTTTACAGTTACTTAACAAATGAAAACTAATAGAAATTTATATTGTATATCATAACAAATAAAAATAATGTAGTTTTATAACTTTGCATGGATGATAATCTTTTAAAAACCTGCTCTCTTAATTGCAGAATATTACCTTAGAAAACAATTCAGAATTGGGCTTTGAAATTTACCTCCACCAAGAATGACAACAGTTTTCAATTTTTTTTGTAACTTCAATCCTGCTAGTGAACTAGGAAAAGAAAGTATCTTTATCTCAATCTAATTGAATCAGATCTCACAGTTGACCATGAGAGAGAACATAACTATAGAATGAATTCAAACATACTTGTATGGTGAATTCACACCAAAATATGATGAATTAGAAATGACAGAATCATAATCAATCAGTATTGAGAGTAAACAAAGTATGTTGGCAAATAAACCCCAAATTTATCAAGAGCACCTCATCGTTCCATACTCAAAAACAAACAAACAAAAAACTATACTTGAAAGTCCATGTGTGGCTATTTACATTTAAGTTCATTTTACATTAAATATAATTAAATTTTCGACCTTTTGTGTCCCCAGGCACATCTCAGTAGCCTCACTGGAATAGTATCAGCAGAGCAGAGGCTCTATCAGATGACGCTACTCTAAACCACCCAGATCCCATTACACTCTGTGTTATAACATGTAGCAACACAAGGAAGTTCTCCTGAGTGTCACAGCAGCCATACAGTTAATGAACATGCATTTTATTTTACCACTGAGGACACCAGACTCTAAGAAGAAAATCATTCGCACAAGGTCACCAGAGGTTTAGAGTAACAAGCAGGTTACAATCCAGCTTCCTGACTGCAAGTCCCATTGTTCATTTTGAACACCAACAAGTCAGCAAAATCTATACTGAGAACATACTGTAGCCAGAAGAAATCTCACAAGTTAAGAGACTCAACAGAATTTAAAAAATAAATAAATAAAAATGGAGGTTTTAATACAGAAACTGCCCATGTGAACATTTAGCAGTACTCAAAATTAACACTAGGTGTCAGGTCATCAAATTTGAAAAGCTAAACTTGATGGATCCAAAAATTATATACGTTCAATGAGAAATAATCCATTTCTTCAGTATATTGCAAAATGACACAACATGGTTAGTGTAAAAACTGAAGAATGAAGCTTGCCTGCTCAACTTGTCCCTGTGGATTAGAGTGAAATAATCTGTCAAGTCCCTACTTCTGATCTCTGATTAAGAAGAGAATGATATTTCCTTTTTATAAACCTGCATTGAGTTTTGTTAATTATTTATGGACATTTTAAAATTCTTTTTTATCTGTGTTGAGGAAGAAACTGGATGTATTACTTCTTAATTGTAAAGAGACCAAAGTAGAATTATACTTTATCTTGTGATTTTTTTCTATTATCTGTCTGTAAGATGGCCTCGCTCCAGGTCATATAGAGAACGCCTTCACTTTTGGTATTCGAAAGAAAATGCGCAAACACAGGGCAAGGAATACATGTTTAACCCCAGCAGGAGTATGACAACCTGGCAGGTTGGGTAGTAGGGAGATGGGGAAGGAATCTGGCAGAGGAAAGAGCATTCACGGGCACTGTTGTTTGAGAGATGGGTTCAAACACACGGGGCACATGGCAGAAGGTTCTGCCTTCAAAGCCAGCTCCGAGACTGAAGGGCAGAGTGAAGAATGAAGCTTGGCAAGGGAAGGGGACAGGAAGGAATGTGGGTAAAGATAAGGGCTGCAATCTAGCCAGCCGTGACTCTGCCCCTCCCTCTAAAGATGAGAATTCGATAGAAGGGGAACCAGGGAACAGAGGTGACAGAATCAGAAGACCTTGAATTGCAAAGGACCTGCTGCAACTCTTGGGAAAAGGGAAGAGTGAGATTAAAAGAAGTCAAAGTTCAAAGCACAAGAAGGCCTCTGATGAAAATGTTCAAAACAAAGACCATGCATTCGAAGTCACTTTAACGTTTGAGAAAGTCGCTGCACAGCTAGTGATGTGGCATTCTGACTTGTTTTTGCTGTAGTCAAGTGGTTCATGTTTCTTAGTCTCAGTCTGGCATCCTCCCGGGCATCCGGCAAACATCAGAATCCACTCAAGCATTTCATGCCAGATGTCTGTGCTTCTGCTCCAGCTGTGGGACAGCCTCTGTGAGTCTCCTGCCCCCAGACTCAGGGACTAACTCATCATTGGGGCACCAAAGCACAAGTGCAAAGTATCTCCATGTGGGGATCCTTTCCAAGGTATCCCACCTTGTAAGAGCCCATCCAAAGGTCAAACAGTCACTCAAGCCTTTATACTATGGCTCCTGCCCTCCACACACAGCATTCCATCAAATGTTATCTGCCCAGGAATCAAGTTTTTCTTTTGAAAAAGAAAAGGACAAGGTCATATGTTAGTAGGAGGATTTGGACTACCATCACAACATGTGAACTTAATGACTATGCGTAGGGCTGACTTTGTATCTCAACAAGAGAAAGATCACAAGTCTGTTAAGAACACGGAACAGTGAGGACACTCACTGTCTCCTACCCACATTTCTTCTTGTCTTTATAAGAATCAGGTTTCCAGTGTTCTCAGACTGGTCTCTGTGGCATTCCACTTGAAAACAATCTCATAAAACTCAAGGAACCCCTGCTGCTTTATGCCGGTTCCTAGATCTCGGAAAGGGGAAGCAGTGGTTGAAGGGATATAGTCACAGTAGGAGAGGAAAGGATTATTTTTCCAAAGGTTTTTAATTCCCGTGGCAGTGTCGGGTGCCACCGTGGTGCCTTAGACCCTTTTATAGTGGAATGATAGCTACGACAAGGGGAAACCTGAGTGTTGTGGGACCCCTTCCTCCAACCTCACTCTTCCTTTTTATCTGAAATATGCACTGGAGTTCAGGTAGGAGGACTTTTTTTTTTTTTTTAAGTTTTTGCCTTAACCAACAAATTTTCTTCACAGTTTGGGCGCTGGGAAGTCCAGAGCCAATGTTTCGGCTGCTTTTGTCACCTTGCATTTGAAATGGTCACCTTTTCACCACGTGGCCTCTACACAGTGTGCAAAGAACGGAAGATGACTCCCTCTCTCAATCCTCTTCCCTTTCTTCACCCCTCTTCTTCTTCTTCTTCCCTTCTCCACCCTTCCTGCTCCTCCTCCTCCTCTGCTCATCTCTTCTTCCTCTTCTTCTTTTTCCACCAATATCCTCCTTGTCTTTTTTTTCCACTAATTTCCTCATGATTCCCTCCATAACTTTCCTGAAATCTTCAAGAAGGAAATGATTTGGATTGAAGTCCACGATTCTTCACCAGTAACATACACTGGTACAGATTTCTGGGGGAAATTAGTCAGCAAGAACAATTGCTGTGGGTTGAATATTTGTGCACACTGGAATTCATACACTGAAAAACAAATTTTATTTTTAATAAAGTATTTATTAATTCTTTGAGCATTCCATGCAATGAGTTTTGATCATATTTACCCCCTCCTCCCTCTAACTCCTCCCAGATTCACCCTCTACCTCACAACCCTCTCCCAGTTTTGTGTCCTCTTTTTTCCCCCTTAACTAACTCACCAAGTTCCATTTGTGCTGCCTGTGTACTCAGTGTGTGGGGCCACACATTGGAGTGTGGTTGACCTACTAGAGGCTGCATTCTTAAAGAAAACTCCCACTCCCTCTCCCAGAAAACATCAACTTTCAGTACCTCCTCAGCTAGGGACAGGAGCTTGGGAAACCCTCCTGCTCCAATCTAGACTAGCAACTGGCTTGTTCTTACACAGATCCTGCGCAGGCAAATACAGCTACCGGGAGGGAGTTCACCAGTACAGGGTCCTGTCATGTCCAGAAGACACTGCTTCACTCTGGCCCTCCCTGCCCTTTGGTTTTTAAAAGCTCTCCACTCCGTCATCTGAGCAGGGGGTTGGGGGAGCAATGCAGTTTTCCCATTTGTGACTGAGCACTCCATGCCTTGTCTACACTTGGCCCAGTTGTGAGTTTCTTGTTAACCGCCATCCACTACACAAATAAATTTCACTGAGTTCTAAGAGCTGCACTAATCTATGGATAGAGAGGTACAAATTTAGAGGGCAGTTTGATAATAAATCCATTTAGTTCCTATTCTGCAAAGGAAACTGTCGATCAACTGAAGCGGCAGCCTACAGAATGGGAAAAAAATTATTGGCCAGCTATGCATCTGACCAAGGAAAGGCACATCTTTCTTAAAATGAATTTACCAATGAATGTTACCAACTGGCTCCCCAGAGGGAATGCAAAACAGCTTCTGCCACTTTATATCTGCCACTTCTCATGGTGTTAACACTCCCACTCACTATGACCAATTCCAGGTTGCCAGCAAGTCTCTGAATACAAAGTTGGGAAGTTAATTCTCCACTATTGTGAGCCACTAACACACACCTATGTCTTTTCTTTCCCAGTTGTTCCAGCTTGCTTCTCAGCTGTTGCAGCAAAACATGGTGTAACCAGACGTGTGGAGAAAAGCACTTCATCTTATGCTTTCGAGTGACAGCCCATCACCAAGGGATGTCAAGGCAGGAACCTAAAAGCAAGAACTGAAAGAAAGAGCATAGAGGAATGATGCTGACTGGCTTTCTCTCCAAAGCTTGCTCAGCTAGCTTCCTTACGTAGCCCAGGACCACCTGCCCTTGTGTTACACCGCCCACAGTGAGCTAGGCCCTCCCACATCAATCATTAATCATGAAAATGCCCCCATAGACATGGCCACAGGCCAATCTGATGGAGACAGTTCCTCAGTAGAGGTTTCTTCTACCCAGGTGGCAAGAGAGTGTGTCACGTTGCCAAATCTAACCAGCATAACACTCAAGCAACCTTACTTTCTTTGACTGATTTTATGTGATACCAAGCCCTGTAACATTCCAGTCACCCTCTCTTCAGCTTGCTTCAGCATGTTTGTCCTTCTGCTTTCCAAGCTTAGTGGTGACTATCATAACCACCTGCTTATTTACTTCCTATATGGGTGCCACAATGGAACGCCTTTCATGCTTGTCACTGCTGATGAGCATCTGCCCAAGCCAACTGCCAAGCCAAATGCAAGCAAGCACGGCTACAACACCATCACCTCTAATCTGGTGAGACTTTTCTCATAGTCCTACCTATTGGCTCCTTCTTGATTATTCATTATCTCACCCACAGGACCCTATTTTTTTTCTTGACATCCAAGCAAAGGACTCGATCTCCTGAAACCTCTCTCCTGGGAACTAGCTATTTAACCAACAGTATTTGGATCTCATGTTTCTCTGTCTCATGGCCCTCGGGGGGTCATTATTACTAGCATATGAGAGCTCCAAAACAATCTATAAAGGAGATTGCTCTTACAACATGTGCCTTTATTTCAAAATAAGAAAGATTGGGAAATTGGTTGATTTCCTCCTGTCCAGGTGGAAAAGTAAGGGGTGTGTGGGGGTGTGCATACTGTTCTTTAAATACTTGAGCTCTGTAGTTATTAGAGAAATTCAGATAATAGTCCCAGATAATGAAATTATCTATTTACAATGTAAGGCAGTGTCTGACATGCCATGGTCACCTTAATACCTTGTAAGTATCACAGCTCTTCATTTGATCTCTTAGAAAACTCTAAAGCCAACAACAAACAAGGCAGTGAAAACTTGCCTAAAAGGTGATTTGCAGCTCCTCAGGGAGTTGCATTTGGATAGGAGTTAAAAAGAAGAGGGGAGTTAGATTCCCATCAGTGTTGATTTACAAAGCACAGTAGGATCCCATCCAATTCTAGGTAGCTCTGGAAACTCCTAAAACTACCCTCAAAGAACTTAGAAGTCTGGGGAGATTTTCTATGCTCTGGGGCGATGCTTCTGGAATGGAGTAGCTCTTGGTTCAAGGACTTTCTTCAGTGTAGGGATTGATGCCAGCAAAACAGAAACTCGTCTGAGCCCTTCCTCTTCACAACTATCATCAGGAGCCTTTCAGCTTCTGGTCACCCATGTGACTGGATAGGATGAGAATGTAGATGTCCCCTGTAAAAACTATTCCCTTTAGTGTTCTGAAGGTAGTACAACTTGGCCGTGAAGAGGGAGGATCTTAAATTTAACCCTACCACTTCAGGTGGCAGTTGACCAACACATATAAAAGCAGTGTAAGCTCTAGTGGTCACATTCCAAACCAGACAGTAGGACACCTTGTTCCTGGATAAAGGAAGGAAGCAACTATGGCCCTTGGGGTATCTAATAAGGATATTTGGGGACTTTCAAGTTCGGAAACATGGATAGTCCAAAAGAAGGGTTTGTTAAGGCTACAGCCAATCAGGGAAAGACAAGAGGAATGCCTTTGAAATTCCCCTGGAAGTTAGAGCTTTAAAATGGACCTGGATTTAAGTACAAAATAGTGGGGGAAGATTTAGAAAGGAGATGGAAATATTTTATTCAGTTTCCATACTTCAATTTACTAAGCTAGTAAAATGATTCTTCTTAAGCTATTTCACCAATGAAAGAGCTAAGTCTCAGGAAGATGAAGAAACCGACTGGTCCCAAGTAACAGCTAGCAACTAACAGAAGCCAGGTTGAAAAATCCAATCTGTCTGCCCTGAAAACCACGACTACCACAGTGAGGTTGAAGACAAAGCTGAGAAATGTCAGTGAGTGTTGCATAGAGATCCTAACATGAGCCACGCTCTGTGGTCCACATTGTTTGCTCCTCACAGGAGATAACACTGGCTTCTGCTCTGCTCTATACCTGTCACCAGTCTCTTGGGTCCCAGAGCAGAACTCCACTTGTCACTTTCTACTCCTCCTTACTATGCTCAGGTTTTCTGCTGGTAATTAAAATATTCAAAGACCCAGACTTACTGATTTCTTTGGAGCTACAGTTCAGAAGCATATCTCAAGGCAGAGGCATCCATCCCATAGTTGACACCAGAGTCACCTCAGTCTAGAGCCAATCAGTTCAGCTCCTGATACCTCAAGAATAAGAGACCACTCATTTATCACAGTGGATAGCCTGAAGAGCTTCTCCTCTAGAGCCGAGGGACATTAGCCCTCTCAGTCCATGTTTGTCTTTCTGAAATAACCCTGCTCCCCAGCCCAATGCTCTGTCAAAAACAGATGGTGCCTGTCTCTTCCTCCTCTGCCTCCCCCTCCTTTTGCTCCTCCCCCTCCTTCTCCTGCTCTTCTTCTTCAAAGTTCCACAGAAGGGACACCAAGAACAGGCATCCCAAGTTCCATCTCACTTGCCTTTTCCAGTGGTAAACAGCATGAGATGAAAACATACCTTATTTGTTTCTCCAGGCAATGGCTGTGACCCACTGGTCTTCTCTACACACATCATTATTTTATTTTTGTGTCATATAATATATACAGTCTCTGGGTCTTTCTCAAACTTAACAGGCCTGCTTTATTACACTTACTTACTCATAATCACAGGAAGACTGGAATTTCTGGAAGTGATGGGTGGTTTTAATCCCTTCCCTCAAAAGTCTTCTGGACCCTTTATGCAAAATTAAAAAGTTACCTAACGCATTCCCAAATGGCCAATACAGACCACCCCTTTGTCTATGGGTTCTCATCTTCAGATTTATCTAATTATGGATAGAAAACAAAATTTGTTTAATTGTGTCTCCACTGAACATACACAGATTTATTTCCTTGTCATTATTTTCTAAACAATACAGCATAACAAGAATTTATACCCCATTTGAATTATATTAGATATTATAAGTAACTTAGAGATTATTGAAAGTATAAAGTAGGATGTACACTGGTGTATGGAAATGTAGCATTTTACTTAAGAAACTTGTGTGTCTGCAGATTTAGTGCCCTCGGGGGTTCTGGCACCAATCCCCAAAACAGATACTGAAGGATGACTCCAGACCATCTCACAGCAGGAAATAAAAGTCTACCTTCTCTTTTGCCAGAATCTCTTTACACGGATGCAAAAGATGAAATTCAGATACATTACTGACCAAATAAGAAAAAGGAGAAAAGAAGTAGCCATGTCCTTTTAGCTAGTCAGCAGAACAGCTTGAAGGCGACCTGACTGACCTATGCCATGTGCCTCAAAGACAAAGATTTTCTGAGATTCAAAATATGAAACATCATCCTTAAAGTGTCTTCCTGGGAAACCATACCCTGAGAATGCCAAACCACACAGAGAAGTCACTGGTAAGTACTGTATGCCCATAGACCTAAGAGCTAAGGCCAGCCTCTTAGTCATCCCTTCAGCTACTTAGAGGTCCAAGACATGATTCCAGACCTCAGATATGGACTGGTCAGGTCTAGTTATCCCACTTACTCTCAGTTAATTGTATTTTCCCAGCTGAGGTCCCAGAAAAGCCATATATGCTCCTGACTGGCTAAGCTACTGATCCCTAGAACGAGTGAACACAGTAGATGGACACTCCTTATCACCCATGAGTTTCTTGACTTGTCATACACCATAAACAATCTGGGAAGATTCATCCAGAGAGCCAGAAAACCAAAGACTCTACAAGGCAAGATTTGGGATCATCCTAGGCACATTGCATCAAAATGCTAGGAAGTACATTCCATCATAGAAGACATCTATATGCAAGAGTTCCCAGTATCCACAGTGAAAGGTTATCATTAACTAAGTATTGTTCATGTGGGGCTGGGCTAGCAACAACAGGCATTGAATGTGGAATTCTGTGCTGTGGAAAATGTGAAGCAGCATTCTTTGGTGAAAAGCACTGATCATCTGGGAAAATATGATGACTGTCTTCCTGGGCCTGTTCCTTTTCTTAGGAGGCAAACAGCAGTTCTCTTACATCTGGCTTGCTCTTGGAACTTTTAGTAACTAGTCCCCCAAATGTAGATAACACTGCATATGGGAGGAAAACCTGTTTCTATGGTTGAAACATTTAGATACGGCCATAAACTATAAGACAAAGGCCCATAAATACAGGGTCAGCTTTCACTTTAGAAAGACTTTTATTTTAAAAACAAACTCAGAAAAATGTTTTTTAAACATCTATACTATGTATCATAGGTGGCATGTGTCTTTCTGTGTGTGTGTGTCTGTCTGTCTGTCTTTGTGTATAGATGAACTCCTACTGTTAAAGCTTTGGTTCTATGGAGCTAAAATATAAGAATGAAATTTCCAGCCCTATTTTCAAAACTACTTTTCTATCATAGTAGTGAGCATTGAAATTCAGATATATAAACTGTTATTCATTTTCAAAATGTGTGCTGTCATGGTCAAACATGCATCATACATGTATTTACTAGGAACTGTAGATCGAACATGTAGTGTGTCTCCAAAATAGTTCTGAGTACTGCACATAACAGCCGTGACTAAAAAAAAGTATAACCTTGATCCTATTCATCTCCACTTAAACAGTAATAATTAAACAGTGAAAAAAAAAAAGTAAGATCAATGGGCTCTGAAGACTCGGTGCACAAACATGCTAGGCACAAGGCACTGTTAAAGTGTGGGTTACACAAAGGTAAGGAGAGCTGATATGTGTTCTACTGCTATCCAGAATCCTGTCTTTCTTCCACTGAGGAAGAGGCCTTAAGGAAGGCACTGCCTGTCTCCCACCACAGGAATCAGGGCAGAGCCTCCCTCCACTCACCCAGCTGTAGAGCAGAAGTGGGCCAGTTTAGGATGGCAACCATTGGAACTTTGATTTCTGATGCAGAGATTCCTCACAGGTCTCGATGATGGTGAGTGATCCAGGCTATGCCAACAAAGAGGATATTACTGGGGTTTATGATTAACTATCAACTTGACTCGTCCAAGATACCCAGATATTTGTTCATGTATTCTTTTATGAAGATGTTTTTAAGTGAGATCAGTGTTTAAGCTCTTAGGTTTTGATAAAAACAGATCACACTCTGTAAGCTGATGGGCCAGGCTTTGTCCTTCAGTTGAAGGCTTTAATAAGAGAGGGGTTAGTCTAAGAAAGAATTCTTCCAGCAGGCAGATTCAAGGTACAATGGAAATTCTTCTGTGGGGCTCTAGCCTCCCAACCCTACAGATTTCAGAATTGCTAACCTCTAGAATCATGAGTCAATTCTCTGTAATAGATGCATAGATATACAGATAGATGAGTTATAGATAATTACTATTATGTTGGCTCTATTTTCTTGGAGAACCCTAATAACATGGCAAGTTCTTTCTACAACCCTTCAAATTCCTATTTCTCCCAGTTTCAAGCCTGGTCCTCTAGTCCCGTGTTGTTCCGTTAGGTGATACCTCTGCTCCTCAAATACTAACAGGATGATAGCCCCAGTGATAAAGGGTACAGTCCAACCACACAGACAAGCATCACAAAAGCACAAGCAAAATTTCACAATGTCTACCGCTCTCAACCCAAACATCAGGTCAGTACTTGCTTCCGTTCACGTGAACAGAAGAGGAGTGCTCACAACTGGGTGCCTGGACTTCTGGGAAGGCTGTAGGTTTTGAAAGCAGTGTTCTCTCTGCTGTCTTTGGCTTAAGGTATTCCCTAGACTCTGCCTGCCCCTGGTAAATCATGTATTAAGTCAGAACATTTTGGGCATCCTCATATTCATTTTGCTTGATTTGTACTTTATAACTAAAGCTTACCGGTGTCTCTCCTTTAGAGCCAAGATTGTGTTTTACACTGCCCCATGACACTCACGCAGGACTTCTAAGGGCTGCAGATGATGACTACAGATGGTCCCTTGAAGTGGTGGAGGTTTCCTGTCACCTCCAGGGCCTTGGCCACTCTTCAGTCATAGGATTATACTAGATTCAATAGCAGTAACTAGTTTGATTTATAGCATATCTCCATACCAACAAACACCATGTTTTTTGATCGTGTCATTTTATACTTGAAAGATCATATTTTGGGGGAAAAAAAAAAACAGAAATCCAATTAAGATTAAAAAAACCATTGCTGTGCTTGTTCCATAGACAGAGTCAGTTAATGGTGACCCGAGGAAAGAGCTCGAGCCACTCTTGTTTTCAGCCAATCACACAATGTTTCCCTTTAATCAGGAAAGCCAGTTTATTGATATTTGAGGTAAAGATAAAAAGAAACTGGCCTATATTTACCTGTATCCCTGACTGACAGGGAGATATAGTGGTATTTTATTTGTGCTGAAATGTGATTTTATTCGTATGTTAATAAATAAAGTTGCCTAGGGGTCAGAGCTATTAGCAAGCCATAGCGAAAGCCGGTTGTGGTGGTGCACACCGGTAGGATTTGCTGAAGGAGGTGCACGCCTTTAATCCCAGCACTTGGTAGGCAGAGCTAGGTAGATCTCTGTGTGTTCAAGGATACAGCCAGCATTGGAGACACACGCTCCAATGTGTATCTGGAGGTCTGTACAGACAGGCAGTGACGAGGCAGTCACATGGTTGGGTTTACAACCAATGAGAGGGCAGAACAGAGAGTGTATTTAAAGACAAACAGACAGGAAGTAGCTCCCTTTTCGGAGAGGTCTCCTGGCTGAAGAGGCTAGCTGAAGCAGACGGGTAAGGCTCTTAGCTCTGACCTCTTGGGCTTTTTATCTTTACATTGGCTCTGTGTTTCTTATTTAATAATACAGTTGGTTACATCTACAGGGAGAAGATGAAGGGAGTGGGGAAAAGTGAGGAAAACAGGAGACAGCTTAAGCTATTAATATCTGGTCAGGTCAAAGGAGGCGGGGTCAAAGCAGCCAGGGGAGACTATATGCTTCATCTTTCTCTCCCCAACTCCTCCGCATGAAGGAAACCGGATGAAGGATTGATGCCGTGCTAAAGGTTTACAGGCTAACTGCAGTTGAGATGTGGTATTTATCACATTAGTAGTAGAGAACTTTTTTAAAAAATATTCTTCTTGAGCAGAACGGTAGTTTTTAAAACATCCCTGCAAGATCTGCCCTGTGGAGGACGGCAGACAGCGTGGACCTCTCCAGCCTTTCCCCAAACCTCTGAATAAAGAAAGTGTTTTGACTCCAAAAAACAACAACAAAAAAACCATTCCTAATCATGTAAAAAGCCAATTCTAGGGTACCTTCTTACCTACTATGAGCTTGTAGTTAAACTCAATAATAAAATGAGAGGTTCTAGATGCGATTTTTAACCTATTTGAATATGTATTGTTTGATGTTTCAACAGTTTGTAAGGAGTTTAGCAATAAAACAGAAGATGGCTAAGAGACTTCAAGTTCTTGAGTGTAGATTGCTTCCTGCTTCAGCACTCAATCCAAATTCCAATTAGTAAATTATTAGCTACATGGACCAAAAGATAAAACAATCAACTTGGTAAAAATGACCAAGGAGGAACCTAAGTGTCATGAGGATCCTGCATAGACTCACAGAACTGAAAATCCCACACTGGCTCAACTTGACTTCGAATTTATTACAGAGACCGTTAACTGCCGAGCTCAGATGCAAAAAGCATTGAGACAATAAAGGTAAAATTTAAGGCAGCTGAAAGGGAACTTGGCTACCACGCTAACTTTCTCGTTAAGTTGCTATCATCACAGACTCATTTCCATCACAGCCCGAGTTACTGGCATTCCCTAGGAGAGTCTAATAGGCAATACAGAAAAGTTCTTGTTCCGTTACAGATTACACTACTTCAATGCATCGTGTAGGCTGAGAGCAGCCATAAAACTCCATCACATTTATCAGCAAGAGGTATTTATTAAACAGCTCTCTGCGTGTGGCACCCAATAAGTGCTCTGCGATGTGGACTTCCGTGGTTGCCTAGAATATGACTGAGGCCTGGCCTCCAAATCGAGTGCAGCTCTTAAAACTGCCATAGCCAACTCCTACCTAGAAAGTCAACTTCTATCATTGCTTCCTGCTTGTAAGAGCTCATGCTAACTCACGTCACCTCCCTGAGACTTTGTCCTGCACAAACTGACCATAGTGATGATGACAACGGAGGTAACAATAAGTGCATCTGGCTCTGCTCTGAGCAATTGGCAGGCAACACGTTAATCCTCAACATAACCATGGAAAGCAGGAACTGGCTCGATTCCTCACCTCACGGGGCCTCAGATACTTGCAGAGAGTTATCTAGATTTCAGTTCCTTCAATCACATGGAGTTGATCTACAGAGGAACCAGCTAAGGGAATATGCAGTTAAGTCCATGTTGGGAAATTACAACAGGAGCCAGCAAGATGGCTCAGAGGGTAAAGGCACTACCAAGACCTTAGACCAGGAGTTCAATGTTAAGGACTTCATGGTGAAAGGAAGAGAACTACTACAAGTTGTCCTCTGACCTCTACATATTTGGTGTACACACACACACACACACACACACACACACACGCACACACACACACATACACAATAGGTAGGTAGATAATAGATAGATAGATAGATAGATAGATAGATAGATAGATAGATAGATAGATA
>CABHPP010138975.1:23628-50646 GCA_902168425.1 Peromyscus attwateri | reverse complement strand
AAAGCATCATGGAAGAGAGGATTTATTAAAGAACTATGAATTCATGCAGGTATAAGATTAGTGGGAGAAAAGAGGCCTCAAAGGGGAAGCTGGAAGCTCAGAGGAAGGTCACATGAAGAGCTTGTGAAGCATAGCAATAGACCTGAGGTGGAGTCCTGATAAGGCACCAGTGGAGCAGTCAATAGAAAGGATGTGGCCTCCATACTTCGTGGTAAGCTGCAGTTTCAGAAGGAGTAGGAGCTAGCCAAGTCAGAAGCAATCTGTCTGCAGCTGTTTCATTCATTATCTCTAAGCACAATTCCCTCCACGCTGCAGTGGTTTTAGTTTCCAACTGCCTTTCAAGACTTTTACTAAGTTTTCATTCTTTTCTGAATTGAAACCATACAAGGAAGAACCTTCCAGAAACACAGTAGGCTACAGGTGGTACTCTGGTTATTCCCCAGCTCACTGGTGTCTGACAGTGTGCTTTGTAAACTATTTCAAAAAAAAAGAATGTGGGATGTATAGTGGAATGGACACAGACAAGGAGTCATAAACTACATCTAAAGTAACCATAGATCATATGTATCAGAGTTAAGTAACCGGGAAAAGCAATCTGGCACTTTGGGTGTTTACTTTTGTCTATTATTTAAATGTTTAGAGAGCTATTGTCCCTCATTATATTTGCAATTATTACAGTTTTTATTACCTAACATGTTGATATTTATATTGAAAATTGCATGGCTTGCTACTTAAAATATGTGATATTATATATTATTTGTGAATTACACCTGTCTTCTTTAATATTTTATAATTTACAATGTAAAGTTTCCCTTCTCTGTGAAGCAACCATGACATCTGACTCCAAATCATAGAGCAGTTTAAGATTAGTTATTAGGAGCTATGCTAATCTTAGGGCATAGGTAAAGACAATTCTCTATGGACCTGAACAGAGGGATAAATATACTATTCTCATTTTTGCAAAGTTAATTTTGAGACTTCTAGGATGCAAGGGGTCATACATCTAATTGTTCATAGACAAGATGGCCATCCTTTGGTAGCCAGGTTCTTTACTTTCCTTATGCTCTGTTGGATGGGTCCCCTGGGCTGAATTATTATTCCCAGAGCCATCAAAAACACCAATGAAAAACAAAGAGATGTCTACTCTGATCTCAAGATCTGTTCTTAAGTAGGCTTTTTGTCCTTCTCTTCAGCTCTCTTCTCTACTGATGAGGTCAACTGTGTTAACAACCTGTGATCTGTAGTTAAGTTTCACCATTGTAGAATAAGGTTGGAAGAAAGTGTCAGAGGCTACATCAATCACTGGAGTTCCAATCTGAAAAGCTTCAACATTCTAAGCAGGCCTATCTGAAAACTTCTCTCAATCCCTCAATATCTGCCTCAGGTTTTATAAGCAGGAGACCCGTGCCTTTTTTTTTTGTTTGTTTGTTTTTTTTTGTTTTTCGAGACAGGGTTTCTCTGTGTAGCTTTGCGCCTTTCCTGGAACTCACTTGGGAGACCAGGCTGGCCTCGAACTCACAGAGATCCGCCTGCCTCTGCCTCCCGAGTGCTGGGATTAAAGGCGTGCGCCACCACCGCCCGGCCGACCCGTGCCTTTTGTGGGACCACATCTGCTCAGCCTTTTCTCTACAGGGGGAAGTGACGCCGAACCCTATTTCAGTGGGAACCTATTGGAAGACTGCACAGCCAGTAAAGGGCCTGGATAGGAAGGAGAGGATGTTATAGTGGTGGAGTTTGGGCCTCTAGCCTCTTCTCTGTAGAAAGAGTTTGGGTCCTGGTGTGCTCAGTGTTAATTTTGTAGCTAAAAGGGCTGAGTCACTTTTACATAAGCGAAAAGGCTTCAGATTATCCTGCAGAGAGTTTAGAAAGCCTGCACACAGGAGATCTATGACCACTTGCCAGCTTTAGGACAGAAACCATCTAACTGCTGAATCATATTATGACTGATATTTTTGTCAGAAGGTCAGGTTTCCTCAAATTTCAATTTACAGTCAGATTAAACTGTGGTACAATAAAGTTCGAGGTATGTCCCTGCAAGGTTGAGAATCAAAGCATCCAAAGAATCCTAAGATGCACTCCAGAAGATGGGGTATTGTTCAGGGTGGTTCCACTTGAAAAGAGAAGGTAAAGGCGACCTTTTAAGAGAAGTGCGTTATAGCACATTATGTAAAGGAGAGAAAATTAGTGATTTTCCCTTCTTCTAAAGCACTTGTATTTTTCTGTTTGATGTAATACGTCTTTTGAGAGAAAGCATCTCTTTCACTTTCTCTTCTTCCTTGGCTTAGGGTGTCCCCACCACTGGCCTCTTGACTCCTGGCACTCACAGTTTGAGCTGACAGGAGAAGCTGCCTCTTACTTGAGTCTAACTCAGAATTCTCTTTGTCTGTCTGCTCGTCTTCCCTCAAAACTCCTGAAAATACTATGAACTCTGACTGTCCTGATCTTAAATGCCAGAAATAATACCTTCTAACTCAGTGTCTGAGGTGGCTCTGAGCTCTTCCAATTCCTGTGTTCTATCATCCATTCTCTTGTTTTGTTTTGTTTTTTCCTATCACACTAACCTCCTATTTTCAGGAGGTTTTTCTCCTTAGTAGTATAATTTTCTTTCCCTTCCTAAAACTCCTATCTCACCACCCACCACCTCCAAGTTCCATCTTTCACAGACCTTCTTTAACACACTTCAGTCTTCCCAGTTCTGTCCCTGTCATTCCCTTTTCATTCTGGACAAGCCCATTCATCCTAAGAGGAATACACTTTAACAAACTATGTCCCTTCTTTGCCAAAGACATACTACATTCTCTACATATTCTTCTCCTACTAAGTGGTTTCCCATCCTCTCATGTTTTACATGTATATCATTTTTATTTCTGATTTTATTAAAATGATTTCTCAAATTCTAGCTACACTTTGTATTCTTTATAATTATTTTCTCCAGGTTTTTTTTTCTGATGTTAAGAGGTTCTTTTATAGAGATATCTCCTCCATGCCCTCTATGAGGGATTCCTCACTATGCACAAATCCCATGCCTTGCCTTTTGCTTTTCTTACTTACTTAGAATATTTTTCTGAATTCAGAGCTTTCTTTTTCAAAGACTCACTTCAGCTCTTTCCTGGACTAGAGGTAATCATAATACCTCAGTAACATTGTTCTACCTGCCCTAACATGATTGTCCTGTTTGCTTAGCATTATATTTTCCATTCCCCTATCAAAACTGTTCACAGAATACAGACCTACCTAATATGTGATGGTTTAAATAGGAATGTTCCACATAGGCTAATATATATGAATGCTTAGTCATTGGCAGGGGGTGGGGGGACATGGCACTTCTTGAGAAGATTTGGGAGGTGTAGCTTTGTTGGTTTAGGTGTGGCCATGTTGGAGGAAGTGTGTCACTGGGAGTGTGCTTTGAGATTTCAAAAGCCAGGCCCAGAGGCTTTCTCTCTTCCTGCCTATGGATCCAGATGTAGAACTCTCAGTTATTTCTCTAGCATGATGTCTACCACTGTAACACCATGTTCCCCACCATGATGATAAGAGACTAAACTTCTGAAACTGTAAGCAAGCCCCAGTTAAATGCTTTATCTTGATTGTTGCCTTGATAATAATGTCTCATCACAGAAACTGAACAGAGACTAAGACAAAATTGCTACCACTAAGTGGTGTAGCCATAAGTGTTCTCAGGTCCTGCCTGGCCCCAGGGTCCTACAGCCTCCTATAAAATAATCATTCAGAGGCTTAATATTATTTACAAATTGTATGGCCTATGGCAGGCTTCTTGCTAGCTAGCTCTTATAACTTAACTCATTTATTTTTTTATTTTTTATTTTATAATTTAATTTAATTTTACATATCAGCCACGAATTCCCCTGTCCTCCCTCCTCCCGTCCCCCCTCCCCAGCATACCCCCCATTCCCATCTCCTCCAGGGCAAGGACTCCCCTGGGGATTCAGCTCAGCCTGGTAAATTCAGTCCAGGCAGGTCCAGTCCCCTCCTCCCTTCACCCAGGCTGAGCAAAGTGTCCCTGCATAGGCCCCAGGCTCCAAACAGCCAGCTCATGCACTAAGGACAGGTCCTGGTCCCACTGCCTGGGGCCTCCCAAAACATTTCAAGCTAATCGACTGTCTCACTTATCCAGAGGGCCTGATCCAGTTCTATGGGGGCTCCTCAGCTATTGGTTCATAGTTCATGTGTTTCCACTAGTTTGGCTATTTGTCCCTGTGCTTTTTCCAATCATGGTCTCAATATCTCTCCCTCATTCAATCCCTCCTCTTTCTTGCCAATTGGACTCTCAGAGCTCCACCTGGGGCCTGGCCGTGGATCTCTGCATCTGGTTCCCTCAGTCATTGGATGAGGGTTCTACCACGACAGTTAGGATGTGTGGCCATCCTATCACCAGAGTAGGTCAGTTTGGGCTTTCTCTTGACCATTGCCAGTAGTCTATTGTGGAGGTATCTTTGTGGGTTTATGGGGAGCTCTCTAGCACTTTGCTTCTTTCTATTCTCATGTGGTCTTCATTTATCATGGTCTTTTATTCCTTGTTCTCCCTCTCTGTTCTTGATCCAGCTGGGATCTCCCACTCCCCTAAGCTCTCTTTCCCTCAATCCTTGCCCTTCACTAGAGGTCTTGGGGCCAAAACTTAACCCGTTTCTATTAATCTATAAGTTTCCATGTGGCTGTGGCATTATTACCAGTCTACTGGCATCTTGTTGTTCCTTAGGCAACAGCTGGCATCTCTCCTCTGCCTCTCCCTTTCTTCTTTCTGTCTCTCTCCTAGATTTCCTGCCTGGCTGTAACCTGACTTGCCATGGGCCAGAGCAGCTTCTTTATTAACCAATCATAGCAACACATATTCATAGCATACAGAAAGACATCCCACAACAGAGTGGCATATTGCTGTGATAAGTCCAATCATGCTTTTAGTTGGAGGAATATGAAAGACTTTGGGATTTTGGATTAGAAAATTGTTTGGACACTTTAAGCATGGCTTAATGGGCCATACTAGTAAGATCATGGACAATAGTGGTGCTGAGATTGTTATGAAATGTGGGGACCCAGCAAAAGAGTTTCAGAAGAGAAGAATATTAGTAAATGGTCTAGGGAGTTCTTATGATATTTTGGTGAAGAATGTGGTGGATTTCTACCCTTGTTCAAAAAATCTTCCTGAGGCTAAATTGAAGTTTGTTAATTTATGGCATCAGCAGAGGAGATTCCAAGACTGCCTAGTATTGACTCTGTTGTATGGATTTTAGTTGTCACTCTTATGTGGATTTATATTGAAAAGGAGCAAACTGAGCAAAGAAAAATACAAAATATAGAGTTTGAAATTAAAAAGAGCACCAGGAAGTTTAATAGAGGCAAATCCAGTACTCAAAGAAATAAAAAGTATGAAGAAAAGCCTGGTGCTAAATGGAATAAAGGAACTGGTTACCTCAGCACAAGACCTCTCACAACTAAGCTTCCAACTTATGATAAGGAATTAAAGAAAAGCTTAAGCAGTGAAGAAAACTATTGAGAACAAAAAGCTGATGTATATATAATTGAAAGAGGGTGCTATGTCCCAATGTCAGTAAGTAGCAGAACTTGGCACCTTCAGCCATGTTCTGGCTTTAGAGTCAAGGATACAATAAAGAGGTGTGTAAGCTCCTTCCACCGCTAAGGAAAGCTTCTGAAGCCAGGCCTGTATCAAGGGTATTCATGCATGGAATCACAGAGAGTTCACTGTGCAACGCTCTAGAGGTGAAGTCTGCATTATGTTGGAATGCCCAAGAGAAATTGAGAGATGCCAAAACCATGGGATACCTGCTGAGGAAAACCACAGACTGGATGTAGAAATAGACCAAGAGAGAGAAGGTGTTGCTGTCAACAAAGCTGAAAGGAGTTAGAGATCTAAAGAGTGCTCTGACATCAGAAATAGAGATGCAGGATTTGTCCAGCTGGTTTTCAGTCTTCCTTTGCTCCAATAGTTCTTCATTATGCTCCTTTACCTCCATTTTGGAATGGTAATGGATATTCTGTGCTATTGGATGTTGGAAGTATGTGATCTGCTTTTTTATTTTTATTTTATCAAGAGTTATGCTTAAGAAATTACAATGACTCTCAGAAGAGACTTTGAACTTTGTACTTACAAACAGTGTTGATACTATGAGGAATTTTAAAATTAGATAAATGATTTGTATTTGATATGGCTACAAGCTTAAGGAGGCTAGGGAGTAGAATGTGGTGGCTTGAATAACAATGGCTCCCATAGACTCAAATATTTGAATGCTTAGTCATCACTGAGTAGCACTACTTTAGAAGGCATGGCCTTATTGGAGGAAATGTGTCCCTGGGGGTGACAAAGCCTAAGCCAGGCCCAGTGGCTTCCTCTCTTCCTGCTGCTTGAAGATATGCATACAGAATTCTTTGCTACTTTTCCAAGATGATGTCTACCTGTGTAACACTATGTTCCCCACCATGATAGTAAGATACTAAACCTCTGAAACTGGTAGCAAGCCTGAATTACCACCTAAATACTGGACAAATTTTATTAAACCTGAAATATATCTGTCAGATTGCCATGGGATAGCCTATTGAGGAATGTACCCTATCCATTAGTGGAGAAGGTTAATGGAAGCATGCGTATTCATCTCCAGGAGAGAGATGACAAAGGGAACATCAGTGGGATGTGCTTCTCATTCTCTTACCCAGGGGAGAACGTTTTCCTTCAGAAATCCTTTTTAAAACTACTACAGATAGTATTGGTGTTGTACAGTTGTCCCAAAGTAATTGACAGCCCAGTTTGATACTCTGACTTTCTGCCCCTGAATAACATTCCAACATGTATTTCCTGAGAAATTGAAGTTGTAGCTGAAGGAAGGGGAGGGGAACCATAAAGTTGGGTAGAGGAGAGAGGGAGGGTCTGGGAGATTATGGGAGAAAATAAAACATGATCAAAATATATTGTATGAAAAATATTTTCAAAAAGCTGACAGAGTCCAAAATGAAAAAAAAAAAAGAATGTAGCTTTCATAAATACATCTTTACTTTTCAGGGATAATATATAATTGATCTCTGAAGAAGGAGATACTTGCTGTAGTCTCTATTTAAACATGACAAGCCAGTCATAAGAGTAACACTATAATACTAATCAACTACTTAAAAATGTTATGTGCAAAAGTATTTATTTACTGGGAAAATATCCTTGATACCTATTGATAAATGTAGACAGCAAAAGTACACTACTTTTGTAAAGGGTATATGTATATCTAGCAGTAATAATTACAAAATATAGCTAAGTCTGTCTGAAGATAATATGGAATAAATGATTCTATTTTCTTTTGGTTAGTGGTATTTTAAACTTATTTTCCACCAGTAATAGAATGACATATGTTAGGTTGACTTTGTTCTACTGTAGTTATTAAAAGTCTCAAATTATAAAACACTATATATCTTTAATTTAAGGAAGAGATACTTGGTGTAATGGTTTGAATGAGAATGACCTCATAGGCTCATATATTTAGCTGAAGCAGGTATTGGGACACTAAAAAGGGTCTTAATTCTGTAGGTGCCTTCTTATTAAAGCATTGAGCAGAAGCATGAAATATGAACTTTCATATAATAAATTACCACGTTCTCTGATTTAACTCTCTACCCTCTCTTCATGCTATCTTCTCAAACAAATCGTTTGTGTTCTTGTCTCAAATCTGCTGGGTAAAGATTAGAACTCAGAAGGCTAACCTCAGACAAGGTGAGGATATTGATTTTCCTCTGCTCCTTTTTCTTAGCAACATCTGTTAGGCTTGTCATTTCTGAATGATGCTCTGAGCACCAGTCTGAGTGTCAGCAAGACTGGTCTGATTAATTCCATTGTTATACTGTACCTAAATCCAGGAAAAGAGGCTTTGGAGGAAATAATTGTTAAATTACACTTCACCTGTCCTAGTATGATTGCATATTCTTTTCAAAAGTTTGAATTGTGTCTCTAATAAAATATGGAGGTAAATGAGAATAAAAATTCATTTGGTACATTAAATATATATAATTAAAACACATAAATATTTTAATAGATTGCCTTTGTCTTTGATCAACAAAAGGAATAACGTTAATACTACTAAATAAATACATTTCTGAAGAGACTTTTACAGTTTTAAAATTCATTTCTTTGTATTTACAAGCATACATGAAGCCTATGGAAAAGGAACTACACTCACTGGTCTATGAAGATAGTTTACTAATCTATACTTAGTCCTGTAGTAATATATTATATACCCTAATAAACTTGCCTGAGGATCAGAGAAGCAAAACAGCCAACCACTAGTTCTTACCTCTATGGAATCCTCAGCCTAAAGAGAGTAACTGTTTCTTCACCCCTTATATACCTTTCTCTGCCTTGCCATATTACTTTCTGGGATTAAGGGCATGTGTGCTTCTGAAGCAAAGACATGAGATCTCAATTGCTGGGATTAAAGGTATGTGCCACTACTGTCTGACCTCTATGTCTAATCTTGTGGCTGGCTCCGTCATCTGATCCTCAGACAAGTTTATTAGGATATACAATATATCAGTACACAATCCACCCTCAAGGAAAACACCTTTCTCTCTAGTATCTCCTGGGGTGAGAGTTCTCTTGCTGCTTGCAGATGAGTGTTTTACAAAGTTCCTTTGTGGTTTCATTCACCCATTACTACCTTAAATAACTTGAATCTATAAGGGAAACACTGCAAAGGCATCAAAGGCATATTCTATTAATGTGACTGTTTAGGCAATGAGAAACAGAAGACAACTTTAATCTTTTTTTTTTTTTTTGGTTTTTCGAGACAGGGTTTCTCTGTGTAGCTTTGCGCCTTTCCTGGAACTCACTTGGTAGCCCAGGCTGGCCTCGAACCACAGAGATCCGCCTGGCTCTGCCTCCCGAGTGCTGGGATTAAAGGCGTGCGCCACCACCGCCCGGCTAACTTTAATCTTAATTAAGGCTGCTGACTCAAGACCCAAACAGGCAGTCAGATTTCTCTTGATTCCCCCAATAGAGCATAGGATAGAGAGATGGAGAATACCTTATGTCTATGACAGCCATGTTGCAAGATTCAAAAGATAAGCGCTTTCTAATTATGTGAAAAATAGAAATCCTGGACACTCTGGGAAGAAGGAAGGGGCTGATATATTGCTTAAGGACAGAAACAGGTGGAGAGTTTTCAAGGGAAAGAGCTGAAATAACAGTTCCTTGGGTCATTGACTAAAGAGAAAGAAAGTGAAATTATATCAAGATAAACATGAGAGGTTTGGAGGAAGGTGAAGATGTATGTATGATTCAATGTATATTATTGGCTTAAATATCAGAATAAAAAGAGAGATGTACTGAAAGTAGAAGTCCTAATTGCAATTTGCTGAAGTAATTACTCTGGATATTTTTGGCCTGTTTCTTCATTTTTATATTTTGCAAAACATTGAAAATCATTGTGTATATTAGACTAATCATGATTTTAACTGAAAAAAATACAGAAAAATAAACAATTTTCTCATAGCATTAAAATTTGGAGAATGTTTTGAAACCAAGAGCCACAAGAAAAAAACAATCCAACACAGTTTGGTCTTCCTATTGAGGCAACTTAATGCATACTGCTAAACGTTTTACAACAGCAACGGCAGTCTGAAAACACTTCACTAGAACTCAGGAAGATTTCTTTTCAATAAGACCATTGTTCTAACCCTTCTTTGTTCACTTTTTACCCCTAATACATAACACTCTGTTTTACACACACACACACACACACACACACACACACACACACACTCACACACTCATACACACTCACACACACATTTCCCCTGCTTTTTTTGCAATGTCTTTCCTATCAAGCAGATGGAGCTTAAAATTTCCCCAGCCCCTCACAAAGCTGTTTCTCTAGCAACCTTCCCTAAAAGACTGATTTCAAAACAAGCAAAAATGTTCTTTAAATCTCCTGCTAATCAATCTGGCAGTACAAACTCAAATGATTTTTTTTTTTTTGCTTAAAAAGAAAAGTAACCAAGTATATATGAAGATGATGTAATCATAGCTATATCACAGAGGTGAATGGGATGAGATTATTCTAAACTTATTGCTTAAAAATAATCAACTTGAAAAATCTCAGTTCATCTCCAGTTCAGACCTCAAACCACTGTATCCTTTCTTTCCTCCTGCCGGCAGCTGGTCAGTACGTTAGTTGGAGGCAATCAGTGATCATCCAGAGAGGTTCTAGGAGGCTAAAGGGCTGTTCCTATGCTTGGAAGTGTCTTCTAGAAACAGAGGCTTTTAATTCCTTTCTATGAGTCTCATGATAATTAATTAAATTAGATGGTTGCATCTCAAAGTTATTCCTTATTCCAGGAGTTTTGAAACTATTAAAAGCAAATCAGATCTCTAATCAAATCACAGTGACAAGGATTTATTGTGTGTTAGTTTCCTTCTATGATTCAGTTCCAAAATATACTGCCTGGTTTTAGCCTCCCATGTGAGGTTTGGGTTGTCTTAGAATCTCAATAGTTAGAGGGCATCTGAATGAACTATGAGTTCAGTTTTACCATCATTTTAACTTCAGATGATATAAACAGAGAAAAACAAACCAGTCTCAGGATGGTCATTTATTGCTCCTGGATTTGGTCTAATTGTCTTGAAAAGTAGCTGTATAAAAGTATTTCTGTTTACTTTAATTTTCAGATTATGACATATTACATCATTCTCCCCTTCTTGTTCTCTTTCAAGTACATGATGTCTTTGAATATCAATTGTTACATGCATATATATTTCTGCATATATATATATATATATATGTATGTATGTATAACCTGCTCAGTCTGTCTAATGTTACTTGCGTATGTTTTCAGGGCTAACCATTTGGTATTGAATAACCAATTGTTCTCTTTCAAGAGGAAGACCATTTTTTAGCATTCCTTAGTTGCCTGTAGGGTTGTGTTCTCTTGGGATTCCCCTGTCTAGTTTGGCATGCCCACTGGGTGCTGTCCTAATTCAGCTCATGTTTAACCAGTCATCTTCATGAGACTTTATGGGAGTGTTTTCTGACATTACTAGGAGACACAATCTTACAGCAAATTTGCCTATCCTCTGCCTCTTAGAATCTTTCTTCCCAATTCTTCAGCAATGTTCTCTGAGCCAGAGGTGTGGGAGTTATTTTATAGATGTATCCCTTGAATTTACACTCCTTTTAAAGATTTGTTTTTATTTTTTCTGATGTGAATAGTGTTTTACCTGAATTTGTGTATGTGTAACATATGTGTACAGAGTCTTCAGAGACTATAATGATCCTCAGGGACTAGAGTTAAAGAAGATTGTGAGCTTCCAAGTGGGTGCCAAAACTAGTCCTTCTGAAAGAGCAGTAAGTGTTCTTTAATGCCCTTCCCATCTGTCAGCCACCTAACGTGTGTTTTTGGAGACAATGGGTAGGTCTTTGCTAGATCTTCATTTCACAATAGACACACTTGAGTCCATCACCTGTGACATAACATTTCGTCAGTGTGTGTGTGTGTGTGTGTGTGTGTGTGTGTGTGTGTGTGTGTGTGTAGCTACTACTCATTGCTCAGTATCATGGCATATTCTTCTAAATTCTTCTACTCAGAGTGGATCTCAGCAGCACCTGTTCTGTCTCCATCTCTGTTGATTTCTTCCTTCCTCTCCATTTTTGTTTCAGGTTACCTCACAGCTTGCTACTGTAATATCAAAAGTACTCTGAGAACAGCCTAATTGATGCTATCCCCTTATAAGTCACCTTTACAAACAGTAATCAACTGGAGCGTTAAGCTTCTGAGTTCTATAGACCTTGGTGTAATGGGGATTTCTTTTTTTGAAGCCGATCTTACTTACCTCTATAGTCTTTGAATCATGCAACCTGTACGAAGATAAAGAAAATTTAATAGTAACTCAACCTATTTGAGGTTTTTTAAGATTATGAAATAGGATTATCACTTTAAAACCTGCTTTTATTTGGACCTTAAACTCATTCTAAATTAATTAGTCTGACAAATCTTCAAATTCAGGAACCAACAGACCCTTTATTGTATATCTGTTCAATAATACCTTGTTTATCCTGTTCTGGGAGGAACTTCAGGGTTGGAGTCAGGAAGCTATGGTTATATGGGGGGAAAAAGGAGGTTGCACTGGAATATTCGTGGAGCTGCTTCTTGCTCTGATTTAGCCACTGCCGTGTGGTCCTCCAAAGGTTGTTCCATTTCTTTGGGTGTTAGGCACCTTCATTTCAAATGCAGTTCCCATTTATGTAATAATGGGACTTACAAGTTGCTGTGAGCCTCGCTTTCTTTATAATATAATATAAATTATTGTTTTTATGGCTTTAACATGATTATATTGTATACCATGGGTGTTATTTCTTCAGCACCTGTTTGGAAGAATAAAACATTGCAGGATCACACACACACACACACACACACACACACACACACACACACTACAAAATGAAATCGAAGTAGCTGAAGCAGAAGAGAACTTTAAGTGCAAAGTACTAGACCTTACTGCTTATCTACTAACAGACCATGGATGCTCTGGTGGCCTCCCCCACATTTAAATTTAAGAAGGAAAGAGGAAAACAGCTCTGCATCTGCTAGTACCCTCGTGTCAGGACAGATTCCAACTTCACCCTTCTTTATTTACAGACCAACTTCTAGGAAATTAATACTGGTGCCTGGGTGTGCTAAGGAGGCTCAGAGCTTGAAAATGAGTGCATACATGACAGCTCTAGAGCAATGCTTGGATTTATGCGTCGTCCTTAAGAAATTTCTGCCTCTCCCACATACACCAAACCCCTTGCAACACCCACCCTCACTGCAGCACGGAGAAACAGCCTGGATGTGGGGTTATTACAGAAGTAGCCACTGAGGGGAGCCGGTCGCGGGACTGCCCTCCCACGTTGCTATGACGATGAGACTGGCGGGCAGACAGCCTTCAGAGCTAAGTGCTGGCTAAAGCAGGTGTCAGATTGCGATGAGCTAGGTGGTTCCGGGATTACTCAGAGCCCCAGGAGTGTCTCCGGAAAAGTCGGGCTACTATTCTGCGGCATCCCTCTCGGACAGCTCCTTAACTCCACCGGAACAGGCAGAGTGAAAATGGTCCACCACTCAGGCTCCATTCAGTCCTTTAAACAGCAAAAAGGTCAGTGAGAATTCTCTCCCTGCAGGCACCACATCCCGATCTGCATTTCCTTGCAGTTATGCGGGAGCATCCTTTCCACCTGTGTGTTGAAGAGCTAAGGGACTCTGTAAAGTTAAGACCCCCTTTTATAGATGTTTCACCCTGTATAGGCGATGAGTCTGATATCCGGAGCCGCACAGAGCCCCGGAGGGAGCAGAATCTGTCTTGTCAGGACTTGTTTGTATGTCTCTTAACTATCCTTCAGTGCATTGCAGTGAACTCTTTCAGCAGAGAAGGTCCCTACAGCACCCTGGGGTTTGAAGACTGAAAATTTGGGTGATATTTGCCCCAGTGTACGCTTCTAGTGCCGCTTAAGGTTCACAAGAGCAAAATTCATTACTTTTGCTCAGCTAGGGAAATCGTAGGATAAATGATTTCGTGGAAAATTCCAGAAGTTGGCTGGTCCCAGATGAAAAAACTCTGTAATTTCCTTAGAAAACTTCATCTTCCGATTCCATGTATGATTCTGGGTTTCCGGTTTTTATAGTTATTGAGTTTTTCCTCCAGGAACTTCCCAGCATATGGTTTAGCTTTTACAAATTTCTCACTAGTTGCACGGTCAGATCAAGAATTATCATCACTCTTTGTTCTGTTTTCTTACTTATTTAAATTGATTTTCATAAAGCACATATTTTTTTGGAGAGACATAGATTCTGAGAATTTTATTGTCTGATGCATTTATTCAACACTACTGGCATTTAATGAATGAATAATGGTAAATGTGTCATATTTGCTTATACGGTTGCTAAAATATGTAATTCTGCAGTATTACATTTGTTAATTAAAGTAAGTATTTATTGAAATGTTATTACTCCCCTTCTGTCACGGCTAGTATTCCTTCTACAAATGGTTTAGGGTGGATCTTTGGCTTTGTTTTTAAGCAAAAACCTTGTATAACCCCAGAATAACTTAGTAGGAATTCATTCTTCAGGCATAATATCATGCTGAAAGAGTTTCCAGTCAGGAACTATAATCTGCACAAATTCGCATGCTCTAGTGTCTTTTGAATATATGTTAGAATTGAGGCTGAAGTGAGAGACTGTGGGAGGAGACTGAAATTTGGGCTCCTATGCAGTTCTATTTAAGCTCAAAGATTTCCAAAGAAAATTCAAGAAGTTTCCTTTCTTTACATCATTAAACATATATAAACACTAGGGACGAAAAGAAAGAAATAGAAACCTTGACACTGTCTCATCTGGTTATGTTTGAATGCTTTGGGAGACCTGGATACTTGAAATGTCCCCCAGAGTATCCATGTTTTGATTCACGTTGTATGTTAGGGAGCAAAGAATCATCACTTTGAGATTGGTTGTTTTTACTCAAATGAGTGATAAACTTGTTCAATTCATGACATTTCATAATTTCCATTTTATAATGCACCATGAGCCAGTTATTTTCAAATCTCACATTTTGGCACACACAAGAAAAAAAAAAAAACAACTTGAGCAAAAACGTAAACTTGAGAAAATGGAGGTCCCCACAAGAAGCAATGACTTTTAACTAAATGGTTCTAGTTGTGTGTTTTTTTAACACCACTCTCTTTCGTCTGTTTTCCCCCCTCTAGTCCCTCTGTGTTCCCTTCTGTCAACCCCTCCCTGTCCCTTGTCTACTGTCTAGCTGATAGCCGTTTTTTCTTTATTATTGTTATAAGCAGACATACTCATGTGTGTGTATTATGAATATACACACATTGAGTCTATTTTTATTGTTTGTGTGTTTATAATTTCAGGACTGACCTCTCTGTATTAGACAACCAATAAGGGGTGCACCTCTGGGAGAGGATAATTCTTCTCCCAGCAGACATTAGTTGCTTATGGTTCTTTGTCTAGGGGTAGGACCCTGCTAGGAAATGGTAACTCACATTAAGGATCAGCTATTTTAATTTTTTCAGTAGGAAGAAGCATGATGACACTCTGTGTTCCCTCTGACCTGGAAGTGCTTTCCAGTCAGTGCTGCTCACCACAACATTGCACACTAAAGCCAAAGGGAATTCTGTACTGAAATTCTAGAGTCTTAGATTTCAGTCTTGCCTTTGGTGCTAGGTGAACAATTTTGGAAGTGTTTATCTACTTTTGTTATTAATTTATGTATAATATGAAGACTGTTGATTTCTGACCTGTTCCCCCTCCCTCTACTGATTATACATTTAATGTTAAATATATAAGCTAAGAGGTTTCACCATATTCCCACCCATTCACATAATATACTTTGATCATGTCATCATCTTTATACATTCTTCCCTCTTTCCTATTCCCCTTCCTCTTTCCAGTGTCTTTACTTCCACTTTAGTTTAATATTCTTCTACCACCCCACCCTCAATTTCCACATATGAGAGAACACACACAATATTTGTATTTGTGGGACTGGGTTTCTAAACTTCTCCTCATGTCCAATTCCATTATTTTACGGTAAACAACACAATTTCATTCATCCATATAATTTGATAATTTAATTCATCCATAGATGGGCACATAGAGTAATTCCATGGCTTGGTTATTGTGAATAATGCTACAACAAAAGTGGGTGTGCAGGTATCCCTACATTAAACTAACTTTTATCCTTTTGAATAGGAATGGTCTGTCAGGATCATATGGAAACTTTATTTGGGAAACATCCATACTGGTTCCCCCTGTGGCTACATTTTTTCTTTTGTTGGACAGGACATGCAGTTAGCAATGTGAAGGCAAAGATTTTTTTCTTCTGATCTAGAAGAAAAAAGTCATATTTTAATTTCGTATTTTTTTTTTTTTTTTTGGTTTTTCGAGACAGGGTTTCTCTGTGTAGTTTTGTGCCTTTCCTGGAACTCGCTTGGGAGACCAGGCTGGCCTCGAACTCACAAAGATCCGCCTGCCTCTGCCTCCCGAGTGCTGGGATTAAAGGCGTGCGCCACCACCGCCTGGCTTAATTTTGTATTTAAGAAATCATTTAGTTTAGTGAACCAATTGTGCCATTTATTTTTATTTTATTCAAGTGAATTCAATATCTGTTAAAAAGCTTTATTGGCCACTCTGAATTGGACAATCAACAAGGAGTCTCATTCATGGAAGAAGCTAATTCTCCTTTCCCCAAGGGTCACTAGTTGCCTGTAGATCTATGTCTAGAAAACACAGAATATACTGTCATCATGTATTAAGACCTAAATATTCATGGATATTGGAGACATATGTAATTATACATTTGTTAATCAAATACAATCACTAATAATGCTCGTTCTAATTAATAAAAGCAATGGAGATGACAGAATAGTTATCTATTAAAAAAAAAAAAAAAACAGTTGTTAGTCCAAAATCTCCATTACTTGATATAAAGCAGTAGTTTTCAACCTGTGGGTCACAATCCCTTTTGGGGAGTCACATATCAGATATACTGTATATCAGATGTTTACATTGTGATTCATAACAGTAGAAAATTACAGTTGTTTAGTAGCAATAAAATAATGCTATGGTTGAGGGTCACCACAGTATGAGGAACTGTATTAAAGGGTCACAGCATTAGGAAGGTGGAGGACCACTGATCTATATTTTTTCTATTTGTCCTGCACATTAATCTTGCATGTACTACTGACAGCTTTAATATTAAGTCTGTTAGTGCTTGTCTGAAATGAACATAATATCTAATGCACAGTATTATAATAGAACTACAAATCTGTGTGACAGATAGTTAGGATCCAAAATTTAGTGACTGATAAAAGACTCATTATTATCATTTCCAGTCTTATCTATCTTTTTATTGACATAGTAGGCCAATATAAGATGGCCTCAGCTGTATTCTCTCTCTCTCTCTCTCTCTCTCTCTCTCTCTCTCTCTCTCTCTCTTCTTTTTCTATTTTTTCTTCATTCAGTTTTGCTTTGGGAGAGTAACTTATAACAACAGTGGGTTCTAGGCATTAGAAAAAATTTTCTTTGTAATAGTATCAGTTACAATCACACACTCTACCTGATTAATTCACTGTCCCCGAGGAAGTTTTAAAAAGTTGTCATAAAGAAAATTCAGATGTACAATTAATTTCATACGTTAAAGATTGCAATGCAGTGAAATGGGATTTATTCCCTCTATACTCAACCCACATTTACATAGCTATTGTTTACTTTGTGATAGTATCATTCAGAACATTTTCATTCCTGAACATCTTACAAAAAAACAACAAACAAACAAACACTCCTTTCCGCTGAGAAGTTGATAGAGTAAGAAATCTGAGATATCTGCTGACTCTATGAGAGTTGTGGACAAATCTGCATTTTTGTCGGGTTGTTATTTTTTTTCTTGATCTTGTCCTTTGTGTTTCTAAAATGATCAACAAGGTATGTTTAATTTTTTTCCATTTAAAATACTAGATTTTCTTACGAAAAATTTTAATAGGTTAAGACATTTTGAAAGCAAGAAAATCAGCAAATATGAGAAATACAGGTAATTTCCTTATGTCTGATGTTTCAAGGGTACACTGGAGTGTTCATGATGGCAGACAACTAGGAAGACACACTTGTTATTACGTTAGCACACCTTGATGTAAACACAAGCTGGCAAATTAGAACTGGTTTCTGAGTAAAATCTGACATTGTTCAGTAGACTGATGTGTTGTGTTTCACTGAACTTATGATGGATTAATATGTCATACTGGCATGGATGAAAAAAGGGCAATGATAGTTCTGGCTTCTCATGGCTGTTTATTTAGCAATGTAGCTACCAAGATATTCAGGGAGGTCATAGGTTACATCAAACACAGGCTGTCTCAATCATCTTGGACTTAATGAGATCAGTTAAAGCTGTGAGGGTTTCATTACAAATCCTGTAAATGACATTTGGTTAAACACAAAAATAGTATTTTTTTAAACAATTCTCCAGAACCAAGCATTTTTGTACCCAGATTAACTATTTAATTATTATGACTTTAATATTTATATGAAGATCTGCAGGCTGAAAATAACATGCATTCTCTTTTTCACTAACTAAATTGTTACTGCAAGTACCTATCTGTAAGCCTCTTCTAAATTCAACGTATGCTCAATTCCTGCTTCATGACACACAGAGGAATGCTTCTGGGGAATAACACCTACTCTTCAAATCTCTGCTTCTTAAACTTCATGTTTCCTTGGACAACATCTTCAGTATCAAAATATTCCTGTACACTTTAGAAAACAAGAAAAAAAAAGAACATAAATATATTGAGAGAAATCTTTTCACCTTTGTGCACTAATTCCCACTGGTATTTCCAGACTGGCCTTTTATTTATGACTAAGGAAAGAAAGATTGTCTCTTGTAAAAAGAATCCTAAGTTTTGTGAGTCATAGGTGAAAAAGTTGAAGTGAAAATCCTGGTATGACTGAATCTGATATCCAGTAAAGATTTGAGTATGTATACTTATATGTGTGAGAACTGTGGCACCTAAGGGCCCTGCCATCAGTCTGGATCTGTGACATGAAATACTTTAATGTAGAGTAAAATAAAATTGATTATGGGGCCTGTGTGTTTTCTAGGAAAGATGCCTTTTTGTCAATGCTCTAATTATAATGGGGACATATCTCAACAATTGTGTTGAGAACCTGTGTTCTGGTAGCCAGTCTTGCAAACAAATATAATGGCCACCCCATTGTGTCAAGTAGGTGTCATGTCTCTTGTTTAATTCTGTTACCTTCTAGCCAAGAGCTGACTTAAATTGCATAGGCATTCATGGTCAGATTAACGGTCCTGGGTGCCATTGTAGGGACTCAAATATGATTTGTTACAGAGTTCCAACTGTGCCCACGCAGAACACTTAAAGGCCAACATAACTTTCTTAATAAATGATACCACAGTAATAAGGACCATACTCTTAATATCAAATGTGTTTTCTCTGAGATAGAAGACAGAGGTATGGTCAGCCATAGTGTCCCCACCAAAGACAGTATTCTGCTAAAGGCCCTCTTCTATCATGTTTTCCTTGTTGTTTGCAAGAAATCAATCAATTTCTTAAGTTGTTAGCAAACTACAGTCTCTAGTTTCAGGGTCAGAATTGAGTCCTTCTAGGGGAAAATGTTATATAGGTCACCAGCTTTCTTTTGTAATATTTTAAGTTTCTATTTTTTTCTCAACATGTATTTTGCTCTTTATATTCACTCTTGAGTGTTCAATACCCTATCAGTAGCCAGGAATTGCTCACTTTGATGTTACCATCAATAAAGACTCCTCAGGGATTACTGTTAATAGTCTGAGGAGAGTCCCTTTGCATCTTGAGTCTTCCTTTACCAATTGTGCCCTCTGTTGCAATGGATAAGGATCTTGCTGACCATGCAGCTTCAGGAAATATAGGACATGTTTCCCTCTCCATTAACTTTCTTTTCTTCAAGATGTACATACACCCTTAGCATTCAGCCTTTAAGATGTCTGTGTTCTCTATGACCAAGAGGATAGGTAGAATTTACTAGATTTATAGTACCTTTGAAGGTATTCCATTGTCCCATGTGTCTCAACTGGCCTTAAAAGACAAGGGCCAAAATACTGACTATTCTTTTGGACATTTTCACCTCCTTATTGGTTTAGGCCTTCAAGCTTTAATAGTTGAACACCAATTATCAGTCTTCTAGTTTTAACTATCTTGTAACATTTAAATAGATCTTAGACAAAAACATGTTTTAAAACTTTGTTTCTGGATTTGCAGTACCAGGCATGTGTTTCCTCCTCTGCAATGTGGCTTAAATGCAATCAAAATGCAGCTGGTTATCCCACAACATTCATTCCACTGTTGCACCCATAACCATATCTAGCCATGCAGGCCATTATTTTAGCTCACTGGATTCACACCTGGTTATGACTGTTGATGACATTTTTCCCCCACTAGCCTGCACAGTACCTTCCGATATAATGAAAGATAGTCAGTAGGGAGAAAGTTTCTGATCAGTTACCAACTTGATTTCTCCATGTTGTGGTCTAAATGTATCTGGAAATACAGTCAAGAAACCATAGGTTCCAGGTAGTTCAACCTACTAATATTATTTTGCTTAATGTACATAATGTCAATCTGCTATATAAATTCCTATCTCTCTACCAATAGTTTAATGAAGCTCTCAGATCTCATCAGAAAACTTTCCTTGTGCACTGGAGTGCAGTCAATGTAGAAACTCTCAACTGGTTAAACTGTGGAGAATAAGTATCAGTAGAGTGTTCAGCCACAAATGGCACATCTGTATTACACCCCTCCCACCCCATCCCTCTCTTTAATGCTTAGGGACCATAGTGAAGGTCTTCTCCAATGGTCCTCTCCCCAAAGGTCTGAGAATTAGACAATACCAAGAATAATTTATAAAAACAAACATACTTCCTTAAAATTCTTATTGAACCTAAGTACTTAGAAGTATCCCCTGCCTTGTAAGATTGTGATAAAAAATATTAAAAATGGATGTAATAATTCTAATGGGGAGATCGACCCTGGGACAGGTCGTTGTTAGAAAACTGGCAGACTTCATACAGCACTGAGGGCATCCTGCAAGAACCTCTTCACCTAACAATATCAAAAGACAATTCCCTCAGCTGGTAGAAGGACAGTGTTACAGCAATTAATCACCAAAAGTCACATGGTCCTCACATCTCACATTCAATTTGAGAAGTCTTTATTTTTTATAGTAGTAAGTTTTTAATATATCTTTGTAGACTTCAAAGTATAAAGAGAGAAATCTCCCAGTTAAAGGGCAATTTATCATAAAAAACATGCAAATCATACTAATTTAGTCCATTTGAAATATATGTTGCGTTCATTCTAGTAAAAACCAGCAGAGATAAAAATTGTAATAACCCTGACTATCTTGGAGGCAAGTTAAGTCAAAACAGAAATTACAAAGGGAGAACCATGATTGTACTTTGGATAGATCTGTAAAGAATCTCTTGATATGAAGAACTGGGAGAGATAATATGTGCTTCATCTTTTAAAACTTATTTTTCCATTGTAATTATTTTGTAAACTCTACCAGCAACTTCTATACTTCTACCTATATTCTTCCATTACCTTTGTGCTATCAAGACAGCCCCACTAAATAGATACCTCTTCACCTGCCTGTCACCACTAGACCCCTCACTAGGCACACCTCCCATTTCCTCATTTTATATTTTTTATTTCTTAAGGTACAATGCTTATCCAATTTCAGAACTGTCTCTCACAAAGAACTTACATCTTGTCTATTTTCCCCAGACATAGAGGTAAGCAACGTGGCTGAGTAAATTTACCTTGTATGTCTTGAATTATTGTCTTGCTCCTTTAGATGGGTGCTTCTCATTCTCTTTATTATCAGAACAGATTGTAGATAATAGACCTATTTGGTACTATCTAAAAAGAGAATGTAAGTTGGAAAAAAGTCTAAAATACTTTAGTCAGATTTCCATGTGGTTTAGGATGTACCTTATATTTTAGGTTAAAAGATTAAAAGATATCTATTCATCTCCTGAGGGGGATGATAAAGGGAATAGCAATGGGATTTGCTTCCAATGCCCTGCACAGGAGGAGGCATGTTCTTTCAGAAATCCCCTTAAAACTACCACAGCTTTTAATGACAACTAAGGAAGCAACAGTCAGACCCAATTTCAAAGCACATATACACTAGATTTTGTAACTTGCACATATAGACTAGATCCTAAACAATAGTCTGGTAACACAGATTTCTAAAAAAAAAAAAAAACACACAGCAAAATATCAGGAGGTTGTAATAAGAGTCAACTCAACAAAACAAATTCCACACTAAATTTAACACTAAAACTTGATAAAACATGGAACCGAGGCCAATAATGAAGAATGTTACCACCATTTGAATCAAAATTTAGTATGGCCATTTTTAGGGCCTCAGACCAAACAATCTTCACCACAGAATGGTGATGTATTGGGTACAGCAATGACGTTTGTCTCTATTAGAGGCACCCAGGAATATTACTTCCCTAGTCTCAAGTTGTGATAAGAGAATAGCTTTATGTTCCCTAGCAGAATCCCTCATAGTCCCCTTAAGAGAACAGGACAGTCTTGCATCACCAGTCTGTACCACATGACTAATCTTGCTGAAAAACTCTAGTACAAGCTGGCCAGAGGCTTATGCCCTCCTGTAGAGTCCTAGATTCCAATGTAAAGCCAACTTGGGTCAGGAAACTCCTCACATCCCACTGTCTTCTATGTTGGTTGTCCTCAGCACACTGGTAAATGGCTGGAAACAACCTAATAACTCTTAGAATTCTTAGCATGCCCCACTGCTTAGGGCATGGATTCAGAAATCTTAAGGGAGAGAATACTAAGAGAGACAGCCATAAGACAGTGCCTTTAGTCAAGTGCCATTGGAAAAACAGAAGGCATATTGACAAAGGTATGCAGTACAGATCTCCACCCACTGGTCTAATTTGTGACTCTGGACCAGATTCAGTCAAATAGCCTTCCTACAATACTGGGAATCACCCCAGCAATAAACCTTCAGTTGTTTTATAATCTTGCCTCAGCCTCTCAAGACAAGAAGAATATATAAAACTGCAGTTAAACAAAACCAGCATTTCCCTGTTCAATGGGTGCTGGGAAATTATCTAGTCCATTTAAGAAACCCTGACCTCTGAGATTTTAATAGATAACCACACTGGTTTTCTTAACTGGTCGATATAGCTTTGGTGTTTGGGTGATATTATAGTGGAGCACAGAAGCTGTTAGAAGTAGAAGCAACTGGAAGAATATCTCTTCTACCTCCCCTTCTTTGGAGGTTTAGTTGATTCTGGATACTCCTCGTGACTTCTGGGTAATTCCCAGTCCAGTGATCCAAAAGTAAATGATTAGTAGCTGGAGTCTTTCTATCTTTGACTGGGGTTTTCATATACTCTCCCTCCAATAATGGAGTCAACTGGAGTACAAGCAGCATGTCTCCTGTCCTTGGCAAATCTTTAAGAATGGAGCCTCAGGGTTAGTAGCTGGTGCAAAAATGAGTCTCTTTGCTTATAGACAGTGATGGAATCTGGTAAACTGGGCTACATGGGTGGATGAACTTGGCACTGGAAAGGAAGCTTCACAGAGGATGGGAAGCTCTACATGAGAAGGCATTTCTACTCTATCATTGTTAAGTGTGCATGTTGCCTGTTAGTGGGAGGCAGTGTTGTGGTTGGAACTGAATTAAGAGCCCACATATCTATCCACTCAAAAGCCCATAAGAAGTCTAGTTTTTATAGGTCCTTAGAATAAGTGGGAAGCACCTGAGTCCTATCAATTTCCAAAACACCTATCTGTAGCTAGTTTCCTTGTTCTACCTGTTTTCGTTATGAATCATAGTACATTTCCATGATGAATTTTACTATATTCAAGCTTAATCATGGCTCTAATAGGCCACTGTCCTTTCTGGGGTCAGTCACTTTGTATCTACAACAAAATTGTGTGGGACATTAAGGGCCAAATCCTCTGCTCTTGCTTTACTTCAGCAGGAACTAGAGAAGTGTGAAATTATATTCTAAACTTGGCAGCACATTAGTACAATCAACCTTGCTGTCTCTTCAGCTATTGTCTTTCCTCCTAAATTATACTGCAAATAGAAACTACTTTGAATTGTGGCCTTGACCCAACACTTAGCTATGTAAGAAGTCTGGATCTACTGCAGAATACAGTAGAACATGAGTCTCCCATCCTCACAACTGAGATCTGTTGACCTATGAATCAGAGGTCTTCTTTGTAGGTTAAAGTGAGTGGACATGGAAACTATGTATCTCAAAATATTTTGCAAATGTTATATATTAATTGTTCATACTTATCAGGTTCTAGAAAGTTACTTGATTGACAAAAAATTATCACATATATAACCCATAAAAGTATGTATATGTTATGGTTGGCTTTGACACAAACCCTTCTAGAAGAAAATTTTCAGCATAGTGGTGGTTAGGTATTAAATATATGCACAGATACAGATGGAAAGAATTCGTCTCTTCCTAGTAGTTTGAAAAATTTATTTTACCTACTTTTGTCCATCTATCTAGATCTATGTAATCTAAACTTCAAGATTCAAGAATTATCTAGAATTCAATGAAAATCATCAGGCCTTCCAGTCCATTGAATTTAACTTTCATGGAAAAGGACTAGGGCTTTGTATTCTTAACAATCAAGCAGAAATGCCTAACAAGTCAGTCCATTTCAGAAGCAATATAAAAAATTAATAATATAACTGTGCAAATGCTGATTTTTTAAATGACTTCAAATGAATTACTCATGGAAATTATTTCATAGCAAATTTTATAAAATCTAAAAGATTAGTTGTATACATGCATCACATACCATACAAACATAATTGTACTGTACTTATAATATTAATAAAAATATTCAATTCTAGAAGAAATGGTAAATTCCCAATCATATAAGACCTTTCAAAATTAGTCATGGGACTATAAACAGCTTAAACAGATCCATAACAAGAAAGGAGATTGAAGTACTAATAAAAATACTGTCACTAGCCGGGTGGTGGTGGCGCACGCCTTTAATCCCAGCACTGAGGAGGTAGAGCCAGGTGGATCTCTGTGAGTTCAAGGCCAGCCTGGTCTAAAAAGCATGTTCCAGGAAAGGCGCAAAGCTATACAGAGAAACCCTGTCTCGAAAAACCAAAATAAATAAATAAATAAATAAATAAATAAATAAATAAATAAATAAACTGGCCAACGAAGTTGGGGCAAAGAGTCATCTACCATAAGGTTGGACTGGAGGTGGGACTGACCACTATCGGGGAGAATCCTCCTGAACCCCTTTGGGTCTAGATCTGAGTTTCTGTGACTGTGCTTCCATGACTCTGTTATCATTTACAGTATTGAGATGAGAATGAAAAATTCATGCTCTCAACTCTTTGATGTTTATGTAACCTTACGAAGCTATTTTCTATTTTTATTGAACTTTTATTCTTACACACTTACGTGAAGAGGTTTGTGGATATATAAATTGTCAAGATTGAAAAGATATGCCTTTTCTTTCATTTTATTTTTCTCAGCTTTGACTTTGTTTTTGCTATTTTTATCACCTCCTTCATCTTTCATCTTTTGTTGGTTTGGTGTGCGGTGAGTTTGAAGGTATATATTTGATTATTTATTTTACTAGTATCTGGGACTATTTCTTTCCCTGATGCAATATATATTAGATCACTTACGTGTTTCCTTCTTCACTCTTTTTTTATTAAATGTTTAAATTGTGTTTACCTATGTGGGTGAAGGATTGGCAGAGCACATATGTGGAGATCAGATGATTACCAGCAGGAGCCCATTCTCTTCTCCCACCATGTGCTCCCAGGACTGAACTCAGCTTCTCGGGTTTAGGGACAAGCACCTTTATCCACTAGCCCACCTTGCTGGACTGTTCTACATTATCTTGATTACACTTATCAATTCAAAAAATGTTTCAATAATGTAGAAGTTATCTCGATTCTGAATGTTGAAACCATTGCCTAGTACACATGGTATATTTTTATTTTGTTTTTGCTTATAAGGCTGATGGAATCTAGACCTCTTTAAAAAGATACTACTTAGTTCTCTTTTAATTTTGACCACAAGGAATTTTTGCTGAAATTAAATGATTCAGCACATATAAATACTTGTGCAAAACTGTGGTAAGTAGGTGATATGTCTAAGACCATAGTGGCTGATTTCTCATGAAACATTTGAAAAACTAAAATAAATACATTTTTCAATCTTATATATACTATAAGGTCTTTATTATAAATTTTTAATTTATTATTAATTATTAATTAAGAATAATTAATAACATGTTATAGAATTTTTAAAGTTGCTAAGGAGGTAGATCCTGTGTTAACTCTTCTTATACAAAGGCAAGAGGCAGGATCAACGTTTGTAAGTGATGGGTATATTACAGCATGGAGAAATGATGGTTGAATGTTTTCACAGGTTTACTTGTAGATGCAAACACCTTATGCTGTCAAGTTGTATACATTAAATGCCAATAGCCTTCAAAGTTTCAGTCGTGCCTAAGCACTTAAAATAGTTGGGTAGCTGGACAAGATGTCACACAACTATAGTCCTAATATTTGGTAGGTGAAGGCAGGAAAAACAGTAGTTCAAGTTCAATCAGGAATGCAAAGTGAGTGTGAAACCATCCGGGGAATACAGGAAGCCCTGTCATATAAAACTGAAAAGACTGGGCGGTGGTGGCGCACGCCTTTAATCCCAGCACTCGGGAGGCAGAGGCAGGCGGAGCTCTGTGAGTTCGAGGCCAGCCTGGTCTACAGAGCGAGTTCCAGAAAGGTGCAAAGCTACATAGAGAAACCCTGTCTCAAAAACAAAACAAAACAAAACAAAAAATTAATTAAATAAAATAAAACTGAAGAGAAATGGCAGAATAACGACAAAAGCTAAAAGTTATCAGTATCATCTGTGGCTGATCTGAATCCCTGAGGTATTATGTAATTTATTTGTTAAATTTAATTTCTTACAGAACTACCTGAAGCCTAGCTTTTTAAAGATAACATTCTTATTGATTCTTTGAAAATTTCATACCTTTACACTGTGGATCTCTTTTTTATTTTATCAGCATCAATTTGACTAATCAGTGTGTGGTGTTGTTTTTATTAAATAGATTGATGCTTAATCAAGTAGGAGTTAAATCATTATGCTAAGGTTAATTTTCTTTTTGGTAATTTTTTTTTCCAGAGAAATATTTCAAACTTTTTCATTTACATTATATTCATTTTTCCTAATTTGTTTGAAAGTTTTAAAAAATTACATATTAACTATTTTCTCCTTGTTTGAAGTTTATAAATTTTTGATTCACGGTTGGTGAAACTAAGAAGCAATCATAAGCCTGTAGTAGGTGAATGAGTAAATGAATTCTTTATTTTCTTTTCTTTTCTTTTTTTTTTTTTTTTTTTTTTTTTTTTTTT
>CABHPP010138975.1:3861-23528 GCA_902168425.1 Peromyscus attwateri | reverse complement strand
TCACAGAGATCCGCCTGCCTCTGCCTCCCGAGTGCTGGGATTAAAGGTGTGCGCCACCACCGCCCGGCGATTTTATTTTCTTGATTGTTTCTATTATTTTACTGATACACTTTCTCCAATATTTTCCTGAAAGTTAAAGAGATAACTTTTTAGAATTTACCATAAAATGTCTTTATTCTCTTAATTACAAAAGTTTGATAATTTGTGAGGTCTGCACAGATAGGGTCCAAAAACTGAAAGAAGAAGTAGACTTATGTCCCCATGGATAACCTAGAAGCAGTCACCTGTTGCTGGAGGGTTTCTCTCCAGCTCCCAAGTTCCCGCCAGTCCTTGGGCGCCAGTCACCAATTGTTAATCACTTGCAAATGAAACTTTAGTTTCCTCTAAGGGAGACTTACTGGGGAACATAACTACTATTAAAGGTGGGCTGCATGCCCAGCAATAGATGACCAACAGAAACAAATTTAACTGCATCTTTGAAGGTTCCTTGTCTCATAATGTCATGTCTTTTTCTTTTATTTATATTTTGTTCTTTTTAAAAATTTTTTATTCATTTTATATACCAACCATAGTTCCCCCTCCCACCCCTCCTCCAGCTCTCCTCCTCCTGCTCCCCTCCCACCTATCCCCCATCCACTTTTCCAAAAGGGTAAGGCCTCCCATGGGGAGACAACAAAGCTTGGTACATTCAGTTGAGGCAGGACTAAGACCCTTCCTCACCCTGCATCAAGGCTGAACAAGGCATCTCACCATAGGGAATGGATTCCAAAAAGCCAGCTCATACACCAGGGATAGATGCTGGTCCCACTGCCAGGGGCAAATTTTCTCTTATTTATTAATTTTATTTTATGTTTTCCTTCTCTCTTTTTAACCTATAGGTCCTTTGAATGTATATAATGGCTTCCAGTTTATTGTTTTCATGAGATTCTTGAGTATGTAAACAAGTGCATCTCTGTAGGGTTTTTTTGTTGTTGTTGTTTTGTTTTGTTTTGTTCTTGTGTGTGTGTGTGTGTGTGTGTGTGTGTGTGTGTGTGTGTGTGGCTTCTCTTGACTTTTTTCCTTATGCTTGTTGGTTTTGTCCAATTATTAGGCATTAGTTTTTGTTTTATACTATTATATTTTGTTTTAGCATTATCCCTTAAAAGTTTATTTATTTTTTAATGAGAGACAGAAAGAGAGTTGATACAGATGGGAAGGGAGGGGAGGAGGAACTAGGAAAAGTATAGGGAGATGAAACAGTAATCAGGATATATTATGTGAGAAAAAGATTTATTCTCAGAAAGGAGAAAAAAGTATAAAAAAAAAATGAAAGGTCATGAAGTTGAGAGGTTGAGAGGAAGTTGAGGAGACACAGGAATAGTCGGAAGAGGAAACAGGAGGTGTAGAAATAATATAAATGCATCATTCATTCATGTATGAAATTCTCAAAAGTAAAAATTTCACTTAAAAACAAATAAGTAAATAAAATCTCAAAATGAGATTTAAACAATTCTTTTTTTTTTAAAATTTTATAATTAGTTTAATTTTACATATCAGCTACAGATTCCCCTGTCCTCCCTCCTCCTGCCTCCCCCACCCCCCTTCCCTCCAATCCACCCCCATTCCCATTTCCTCCAGGGCAAGGAATCCCCTGGGGATTCAGCTCAGCCTGGTAGATTCAAACAATTCTAAATGAAAACTGCTTCTTCTTAAAACTTTAAGAGTCTGATTTTGTAGTTAATTTCCAGTTGACAAATTTTCCTTTATGTGTTCTTAAGGTCTGTCTGCATCCTTGCTTTGTTAGCATGATTTTATTATGTTTCTCTTCTTTCATTCTCATTTTAGCTCAACATCTGGATAGTCGAACAAACAATAAACACGTTTGACAAATCTGCTCTCATTATGTGGGTGACCTGACACCTTTTGGCATCTTTCTTGCAGTGAGAATTTTTTTATATCAGAACTGGTAGCATGCTTAGAGATTGTCCTTAATTATTTCTGCAAATTCAAGTTCACACTTAAGTTTTATCCTAGATTCATACTCAAAATACAAGAGTACTTTATAAACCTGTTTGCTAGAAGCCAGAGAAAGACAGGCTAGGTTTCAGAACTAATTTAATCATGATCGTCATTTCTTACAGCCTGGGTAATAGCTATTGTCAGAAACAAGGCATATACAGGTTTCAATGTCTCAGGGAGGGGATAACGGCACCCAGGTGATTTTTTAAAAATTTTATGTGTTAAAGAGAACATTAGAATATTAGAGGTATTTTTCATTTCAAGTATATGATGACATTTTACCATTCCAAGCTTTGTCCTAAACCGTAGCTGTGAATAAAATCAGAACTGCATTGAGTCAACCAATTTTTTATTGTTATATTTACAATAAAACATCATTGTATTCAATACAGAAATGTGTTTTCACTGCATTTTGCAATATGATTGATGGTGCAATTATAATGATTGTTGAACTGTTGCTTATGCTTCTCTGTTATGAGTGCCAGGTATGAAGGACTAGAGGACATTTGCACGTAATATATTTACAGCGTGGGAGAAACACTGGTAATTTTCAGATTGCTAATGCCAGCTGCCAAAGTTCCTTGCTGTTATTATGATATACAAGCTCATATTTCCAAAATATTGTTCCAAGAACATTATCTATGTCCCAGGTGGGAGAATGGTAGTCCTTCACAAACTGTCAGTATACTGCAATCTTTACTTTTTTTATTTTTATTTTTTTATATTCCAGGTGAGGATATTAATTTTTTGTTTGGAACAGCAACTTAATTAATTAATCTGTGTATTTAGTTGTATTCTGGCTCTACTTGTAGATTTTAAAATCCATTCTAATTTTTTTCTAAAATGACTCTTTTATTGTCTCTTGCCTCAAAAAATATATTTGAATGTAGCTTTATTTCTACTAATTCTTTAAACATCCTCAGCATCTGATTCACAGATTTGGTAGAGTTGCTTATTATTGTCTCTACTTGCTGTTTCCTTCTTTGATTGTGAGTTTATATCTTGACGGTTACAATTAAATGAATTCCTTGTCTAATGCCAATGACATCACATTCTTCATGGACCACTGCTGTGTTTCTCCACTCAGATCAGACTCAAATGTTCTCAAGAGAACATACCAGAAAGCTACAGTTAGTACTACGAATTTGCCAATCTTAATTTTTGAAACAAATTGACCTCTGTTTGCTTCAAATATCCAGTTTGAAGTTCTATGTGTTTTATTTCTTATCATCATGGTAACTACATAAAATAGATGTGGTTTTCCATGTAACTGAAGATTTTAAAGAATAGGTAACCTGGTGAAGCTCAGGATGTTCCTCATGGACTCTCTAATACTTCTATGCCTGACCTTGAATTCCCTCTTGTTTAATTTTGCAAGCCAATTTATCTTAATACAGTTACTAGCTGAAAGCAGAAGTTGCTGATTTTTAAGCAGATGGTCCGCTGGCAATTACAAGATCATCCCAACAAGAGCTGACCCCCACTAGAGTTATTTTTGCCACTGATATAAATGAATGAATACATGTGCATCTTGTGTATGCCCATAGTATCAATTTACCTCATAAATCAATATGATCTTTAGGGGAAGGAAAGACCTTTCTGTTTAAGGCAGAATTACATTGCTCAGGCTCCATTCTATGATTTAGGAACTAGACCAAAAAGTGAAATTATACATCTCCCAGGGGAAAAAAAAAGGAAGATGACAAAAACAGAGGTTAGGAAAATACCTTTAAACATGATGTGTTATGACTGAAACAGCATAAAGAAGCCAGTATGGTGGTGTACAACTTTAAAATTAGCACTCAGGAAGCTGAGGCAGGAGGATTCAAAGCCAGGGAAGCCTGAGAGTATACAGTAAGAACTGTCTGAAATATAAAACAGAAAAACATAATAAATACAAAGGAGAAAAGAGAGGGAGAGAAGGAGGAAGAGAGGGAAGGATGGAGGGAGGGGAGAGAAAGATAGGATAGAAAGAAGGGGGGGAGAAATGAAAGAAGGAAGACTGAAGAGTTTTACAATCACAACACAGGTGTTTTTGTCCCCATCCAAAAGTTACAGAGTACATATCTACACAGGCAAATACATTCTCACTTATTTGTCTACTCCAAATGAGATATATTTGACTCTGAATCAATAGAACTCTTGAACACTGGAAAGTCATGTATGTGCATATGTGAACACAGTATACTGGGGAAGGTAAAGGCATGTAGTGATTATTCAAATTCTACAAAGGAATCTAAAAAGATATTTCCAAATCAAGTCCATTTGGAAATGTTTCAAGGTCAAAGGATCCATTCAATCATCTAAAAATTATATATATATATACATATATATATATATATATATACATACACACACACAAATGTATATGTATATGTGTGTGTGTGTGTGTGTGTGTGTGTGTGTGTGTGTGTGTAGTTTTCAATGCATCCAGGAAGTAATTTCCCCTCCCTCCACTCTTCCCAATTCATCTCCACCTCATCTCTCCCCCAAATCCATACCTCCTCCTTTTCCCTTTAGAAATAAAAGCAGGCTGCCCAGGGACATAAACTGAACATGACATAATGAGATACATAAACTGACCATGGCATAACAAGTCTAGGCACAAACCCTCATATCAAGACTGGATCATGCAACCCACTAGGAGGAAAAGGGTCCTAAGAGCAGGCAAATGAGTCAGAGACACCCCCATCCCCACTGTTAGAGGAGTCCCATAGGAACATCAAGCTAACCATCATAACATATGTGCAGAGGATTTGGCACAGGCCCATGCAAGCTCTGTGATTGTTCCTTCAATCTCTGTGAGCTCCCAGGAGCCCTGCTTAGTTGACATGTGTGGGTCGTGCTCTCCTTGTTTCCTCGACACCTCTGGCTCCCACAATTCTTCCTCCACACATTCAAATTTTCTTGTTTTCATTATTCTTCCCATTGTCCTCCTCTCCCTTTGCCTCCTCTCACTCCTCCTCCTCATACTTCACCCTATGAGTCTTCCCTGGCACTGCCTTTTAAAACTGTTTTCACTTCAATCTGAGAGCTCCAAAGCTAGAGAAAATAACATATTGTTGTGGATTATTTTTTCAATTTTTCTGTGTAAAATTGAAAACATTCTGTCAAATACCAATGTTCTGTTCTTTTTTTCTTTACCTTTGTTTTAACACCCATTATTAATTTTTGATTATTTCCTCAATTTGACTCTCTCTCCCTCTCTCTGTCTCCTTCCTTCCATCTTTCAGTTTTTTCTTTCTTTCTCTTTCTTTCTTTCTTTCTTCCTTCCTTCCTCCCTCCCTCCCTTTCTTTCTTTCTTTCTTTCTTTCTTTCTTTCTTTCTTTCTTTCTTGTTTCTTTCATCTTCTGCTTAACTTTATTATCTCTTTCCTTCTAAAGGTACCATGAATATATACCACTTTTGCATGGTTTAACCTTTTTAAATTCAATTTTTATTTTTTGTAAATTTCATATATGTTTACTGTATTTACATTATTTTCATCGCCTCTCCCCACCTCCAGCTCCTCCTGTACCCCCTTTCGAATTCATAATCACTTATTTAATGCTGAGTCACTTTAGTGTTGCTCATATTTGTATGCATTTAGGGCTGACAGCTTGGCATTTGGTAGCCTATCTAGAAGGCTTACCTCTGGAGAAATCTCATTTTCTTTCTCTAAAAAGCCATTAATTGATTGTTGCTCTTCATGTAGAGTAGGGCCTTGTGAGATTTCCCTCATCCATGTTGGTGTTTCAATTGGAGTTGCTATTGTGCAGGGCTTGTTTGGACTAGCTTTCAGTATCTGAAGATGCTGTGTCAGTTTTCAAGGAAGAAAACAATGAATAGTGTTACACAACTGTAAAATCTATGGACTGCATCAATCACCAGCTCAGAAAGGTTATTTCCAATGTTATAATAGTAGCACTTATACCCAGGGAGTGTGGTGATATATTGTGTCCCCCAATATATTGTGCACCCAAATAAAGCTTATCTGGAGATCAGAGGAAAAAGCCAGCCACTATATTAAACATAGAAGTCAGGCAGTGGTAGCACACGTCCTTAATCCTAGCATTCGAGACGCAGAGATTCATCCAGATCTCTGTGAGTACAAGGCCATACAGAGCCAGGTATGGTGGAACACACCTTTATTCTCAGTGCTAGTTAACCATAGAGATCTGGAGGTCTGTACAGACAGACAGGAAGTGATAGAACTGGGCAGAAAGAGGAAGTGATGTAGCTGGGCAGAGAGAGGAAGTGAGATGACAGGGACAGAAAGAATATAGGCGTGAGTATACAGGAAGTAAGTCTCTGTCTTTGGCTGAAGATTTCTAGTGGTAAGAATGTGGCTGGCTTCTTTCTGCTTCCCTGATCTCTCAGCTTTTACTCCAATATCTGGCTCCTGGTTTTTTATTAATAATACTGTTCAGCAATCTGTCTTACAAGGGAGTAACCAATAGTCATCTAATTGGGTTTAAGCCCTCTCCACATAAGAGAATTCATGCCTGGTACTATTAAAAACCCAGCCACCTACCCATAGCTAGTGATGTCATGGACTTCAGAAGAGAACCTACTACTGCCATTTTTCCTAAGCCAATATAACTTCAAACTGCACTCTCAATACAAATCTGTAGACCCACAGACAAACACTTATACCCACAGATCAGTGTAGCTCTCATCCCTCATCAAAGAACTTTCTTTTTCAGCAGATGGGGATCATTGCAGAACACTACAGCTAAACTCTTATTTTCAACAAGGTCTGACGCTTTACTTAAGAATATCTAACAAATTAAATTTGGAGGGGGTGGTGGTGTTGAGATAGGGTTTCTCTATGTATAGCCCTGGCTGGCCTGGAACTTTCCCTGTAGACTAGACTGGCCTTGAACTCACAGATATCCACTTGCTTCTCCTCCCAAATGCTGGGATTAAGCCACCATCGCCAACACGAGTTGAATTCTTAACACAACCTTTTGCTATATTTAGATTTATTTTCTTTTTGTTTACTGTAATGCTGCATGTAAGACAACATCATCCATTGTTGCTTCAAAAGAAACGGAGCATTCACTTGATTACTGTTATTTTCTAAACTGGAACGTGTCCCTAGTTGGGTTCAATGCTGAGTCATCCTGTGGGAGTTAGCTGTGGCTCCTCAAAGCATTTCAATTAGTCAACACCAGCATGTGTCTTTCTTGTATACTGCTGATATCCTAAAGACAAAATGAAATTAAAAGGATGAATTTTCTCTTATCTCCCTCCATCTAGTCAAGCTGCACTCTTCATGTTAAGACTAAATCTCTTCTTGAATAAAAATTAAATTGTCCTGTAACACGAATCTTAAATGGTCTTATTAATAAGAACAAACCCTGAGCCAAGTATTGGGGTGAATACTGAAAGAGATGAGAAGCAGAACAAGCTACAGCTTCCTCACCTCACCAATTCCTCAGCTGATCCTGTTTCCTCAGACTGGATGCTTCTGTGTCCTCATCCTAATGAATCTCAGCTGAACTGCTCCTAAAAGCCTAAAAGCTTAACCAGGCTCTAGTTCCTAATTTTCACACCTTATATACCTTTCTGCTTTCTGCCATCACTTCCTGGGATTAAAGGCGTGAGTCACCATGCCTGGCTGTTTCCAGTGTGGCTTTGAACTCACAGAGATCCAGGCAGATCTCTGCCTCTAGAATGCTAGGATTAAAGGTGTGAGTGCCACCATTTTCTGGCCTCTATGTCTAGTGGCTGTTTTTTTCTCTGACCCCAGATAAGTTTATTAGGGTGCACAATATTTTTGGGAACACAATATCACCACATTGTCCTGTTTAAAACACCATTATGTACCAGGAATCATTGAATATCTTCAACCCAAAGTATCAGTCTTTTTGTGTTCTTCATGATAGATGAAGACCAAGATAAATGAACCCAGGCAGGTAATTTTCCTTTTATGGAAGTCACTACACACCTTCATGCATATTTAGAAGGTGTAGTTTCCATTTCATCAAAGATAGAGTCTTCAAGTAAAGGTTGTTTTTACTATATTTCAGTAATATTTTATTGAAGAAAAACTTCATGGCTTTATTGTTTGTTTGTTGTTGGTTCTCTCTCTCTCTGTCTGTCTGTCTGTCTGTGTGTCTGTATGTGTGTATCAGGCATTCTTATAATTACAGCTACTAACAAAACAGACAGAATGTAGACAAATTTTAAAACGATCTTATTAAATAAAAAATCACGGAGCCAAATATAGGGATGAAAACCTTAGAAAGATCAGGGAAATAGGGAAAGCCACCCACTGGCCTTACCTCACTAACTCTGCAGCTTTCAAAGAGAGCTACTTCCTATTTTACCCACATCTATATGCCTTGCTGTTCTGTTCTCTCATTGTCTCCTTAGCCCAGCTACATCACTACCTCTTCCTGCCCAGCTCTGTCACTTGCTGTCTGTCTGTACAGACCTCCAGACTCTTTGGCTGGTGCTGGGATTAAAGGCGTGTGTCACCACATTTGGCTCTCTTCCCTAGTGTGGCCTTGAACACACAGATATCCTGCCTGCTAAGGAATTAAGGGCATGTACTGCCTGACTTCTTTGTTTACTTAAAATGGCTTGCCTTTCACCCTGATCTCCAGACAAGCTTTATTTATTAAAGCACAAATAAAATATCATCACATTTCCACACAAATAAAATATCACCACAACAGAATTATGATTTTTAGGGCCTTATTATTCTACTTGTTAGAAAGAATAAGATTAAAGAAAATACATATTACATCATATAGCAATTGGTGTCAGACATAACAATAAAGAAAGAAAATGGATTACAGACTGTAGTAGGTCAATCAGTGGATTTTACATAAAATAGCCATGTTGACTTCAAAGTTTATACTTATAAACTTTGTATTTCCAAGCATGCATTTCCACGGGCACAAAAATGGCATATATTTACTATAAACTTGTTTGGATAATACAAAAAATCAACTATGACATGAAATCAATTATAAGTTGATTTTTATTAACTAGAAGTTTCATTTTTATCCCTTCTACTTATTTTTCTAATTCTAGAGATTTACAAACACACATGTACTCATGCATTTATATAAACACATGTTCGTTGATAGAGCCCCATAGATACATATAAACATTTTTTCAGTCCCCATTTGTGGTTATAGAGCATCTACGAATGAATATTATACTGGGATTTTCTCTGTTTTTAGTTACAGAAATAGTTTATTTGGTTTGAGTAAGAGTACCCCTTCTACCTCTTCACTTAAATAACAACTATTCTTTCTCACTTTAATATTTGTGTGGCAAAAAATAGTTTGAAGCATTGAGTATTATTTCTGGTAATAGATATCAGTTATTATTGTTAGAATATATTTAATGTTAGAAACTTGCAATGACTATGGCAGGAGTGATGACTTTCATTACAAGCCATCATAACAAGTAAAGGACTCACAGCTACAGTATATGGCAAGCTATTTGAGGATCCATGTTTTTTTTTTTTTCCAAGCCTTTTCACTATTACTGCTTTAAAGAGCCTGGACATTAGGGAAGGACAGATTAAAGTATTTTAGATGAAGAATAATAATAATTTTCAATTTTAATCATTTGCTGTCAGGAACTGCATAGTAATATTTTGGTTAATGATAAATTCCATACATAATGGTGATCCCCAGGATTAATTGTCTAGAAGTGGTATTATCATCTTATCCTGAGTAAGTACACTCTGATGTTCCTGAAATGATTCAGTTACCTAAAAATATATGTCCCTATTGTAAGGCAATACATAATTACAATTTCATTAGAGTGTCTCATATGATTACACTCTAAATTTGATCAAGATAAAAATGAATTCTTGTTTTCTAAGTTTATTTGCAACTATTTCTATTCATAAATTTTATGTTTGTGTGCATGCAAATGCCCAGAAATTTATCCATCCACACAAAATAAGTTCTTAATAAATATTTAATATGTCATGTATTTTTGAATTTTATTAGCTTGAATTATTACTGCCAGAAATATTTTAAAAATACAAATTATGAGATATTCATCAGTATTTTATATTAATACTCTATGAGCTCAAGCACCCTGATGTAAAATGCAGTTAAAATTTTAGGTATTATGGTAGTTTTGATTGTAAACTTGATGTTGTCTGGAATCACTTGAGAAACAAGTATCAGTGAAGGATTATCTACATAAGGTTAGCCTGTGGGCAAGCCTGTAGGTATTTTCTTCATTACATTAATTGATATGGAAAGACCCAGTCCACTCTGCTTGGCACCATTTCTGAGTTTGGGTCCTGGACAATATAGGAACAGAGAAGATGAACTGAGCATTAAGCGTTGCATGCATTCATTTCTTTCTACTCTTGACTGTGAACGTGTTAGGACTAGCTGTTTTAAGTTCCTGACACCTTAATGGCCCTGCTATGCTGAGCTGCAACCTGGAATTGTGAGCTAAATCAACCCTTTTGTCTTACGTTGCTCTTTCTGGGATACTTTATCACAGCGATGGAAATGAAAGGAGAGAAGGGAAACACAAGCGTGACTTTATACTTAAACACGTTTATAGTTCAGTGTTTGAATCAGGAAGCACTGGGACAAGATGGGTGTGTATGAGACAAGAAACACATTCAACAACTGCATAATAGCAGCACTATCACACGCTGGCAAACACAGAGGATATTTTTGGTGACAGAAGATGCCATCTTTGAGGCTTTCTGAAAAGAAACTCACTAAGAACAATGTCATACAATGATAAATGCAGAGTCATATTTAAAGCTTTTCTCATGGTTGATAGAATTGAATGAAGTTTTTTTTTCCAAGGGAAAAAGTGTAGATTTTCACAAATTTATGAATCTGTGATATAAAAACAATATTGCATCAAGAGTAATAAAGGAAATAATTACAACCTCTAAAAAGGCTTATTTGTCTATTTTTGTGAGCAGAAATTCTCACTGTGTACCACGATAGGACCTTGAATTTGCCACAATGGCTTCCAACACCCAATCTTTCTGCCTTAGTTTGTCAAACGTTATAGCTGCACATATTCACCAACATGTCCCACTAATAAGTCACTTTAACAACGTATAACTCTGATATAAGTTGAATTCAGGTGACCTCTTAGCTGCTAAGGAGTGTGCATTTGATTGTTGAATGATAAATGTTATAGTTGCATGAACAAGTGTCAAACAATTGTTCAGTCCCAAGAGCCTCCCAATTATAGTCTTTACTCACTACTCTTGCCTAATTTCATAAAATTCAACTAAGTGTTTGGAAACAACTACATAAAATGTCCAAAATGCAAATCCATCAATTATAAATATACTAAAGACTAAAAATAAAATAAAATGGAAATTAAAGGTATTTTAAAGGATATTGAGAAAAGTAACATTGATATCATAAACAAAATTTTGAGAAAAGAACATAATGTACCACTTTTAATATCCAGATTCTTTTTATTTTATTCAAATATTATTTACTCTAATTAGAAAATTAAAGTAAAAATGAAAAATTAAAAAAAAACTAGAAAGTTTTGTTCTGAACAGTTCCTTTAACTGGGTAAGTAAAAATTAAACTAATAACTTTGTGAAGACAGACCACACACACATTGTTCATATATATTCCTTGCTGGCATTACTTTTCATGTAAACATGTGTGTCAGTTATTTGCATACAGGATAGGTCTTTCTTTGGAAAATAATCTGGAAGAAAACCATCCCATTTACGTAGTATAAACCTGACAGGATATGCTATCTGCAATAGATTGAAGGACAGATATGCCAGGAAGTATTAAGAAATGTTGCCAACTACATTTTTTCTAATGTCACATATGTTTTATGTTTTAGTTTCACTTCAAAAATAACACAATTTGTCCTAATTTGCAATTTCATCTGTTATTAGTCTCATTCTTTATTGTTTTAGAATTTCGAGCATGTGTATACTAATATTTTTATCAATTCCAACGTCCATCTAAGCCATTTCTCTATGTCCAAAAATTATGTTTTCCTTAACCAGTGTCTATTTTGATTAACCACCTTTGCAAAATGCTGTATCAGTTGGTCACTGTAAATCTCAGCTGTAACACATTATATCCCTTTCTGAGTGTGGCAAAGTAAACTAAGAAGTGTTTGTTGGCCAATCTCAAACATATTTTGACAAATTATATGATTGGTAATTGATCTTGAGGTATAAATGTTATTTTTTAGTGACTGGTGGGCTAACAGCAGAATTTTTACTTTATTTAACTATTAACAGATAACATCATGTTAGGGAATGTCCGATTATGTTGTTGGGAAGTAATATTATTTAACTAAATAGTAGTGATTAACATATGGCCTTATTGGAATCATGGAGTCATGTAAAGACAGAAGATACATAGCAGCACTGAAAAAAATAAACTATAAGAATCATGTTCTTCATGAGGAGGTGAGAAAATGTTTGTATTTGTTATAGGTCAGTGGGAAGTAGCACAAGTATACTGCTGTTATAAATGTTAATAGGGCTGGAAAGAGGGCTCAGGGGTAAGAGTACTTGCTGCTCTTCCAAGGGGCCTGTGTTCTGTTCCTAGCACATATGATAAGATAGTCACAACCACCTGTAACTCCAGATCCCAGGAGACTGGATGCCCTCTTCTACACTCCAAGGGCACCAGCATATACATGCACATACTCACATAGACTCAGACACACAAAAATGAAGAAAAATAAATCTTAAGGAAAATGTATTGTAGGCTGATAAATACAAATACATCAGTTACTTTTCTAATTACTGTGAAAAAATTCCTGACAAGATGACAGGGAAGAAAGGGTTTGTTTTGCAAGAGAAGCATGGTAGCAGAAGCTTGATGCAGCTGGTCACATTGTCCCGCTGTAGGAAGGCAGAGAAAGATGGACACTATTTCTCAGGTTGTTTTCTTCAGGCTGGTACCTCTGAACAGGGATGCTTCCCCTCACATTCAGAGTTGGCCTTCCTTCTTCAGTTAAACCTTCCTGGAAACACTCTCACAGACAAATCCAGAGGTGAGTTTCTGTGCTGGTTCTAAGTCAACTCAAGCTGACAATGTCAATTAATGATCGCAGCTAGTAAGTAAGGTGAACGGTTGAATTCCAAGAGTGAAAATAAAAGTCATGGGGAGTAAATAGTTGCCTTCCTTTTTAAGAATTATTTTGTCACCAAGTGGTGGTGACGCCCACCTTTAATCCCAGTGCTCAGGAGGCAGAGCCAGGAGGATCTCTGTGAGTTCAAGGCCAGCCTGGTCTACAGAGCAAGATCCAGGACAGACTCCAAAGTTACACAGAGAAACCATATCTCAAAAAATCAAAAAAAAAGAATTATTTTGTCTATTTTTTGAAATTATAATATAATTAAATCATTTACATCTTCCCTTTCCACCCTCAACCTCTCCTATACAGCCCTCCTCTCTCTCTTTCAACTTTCTAGCTTCAATTTTCATAATTTTTGTTACATACATATATGTATGTAAGTGTATATATAGTCCTTAATACATAAATGCAACCTTCTGAATTTATATAACGTTATTTACATAGGGCTGACCATTTGGTACATGAGCTGAACAAGGACAAATACAATAGATATGCTAAGGTAGGAAAACTCTACTATAGGCAACTAAGGAATGCTGAGAGTCAGAGAAACTAGTCTGACCCAGGGAAGAACACACCAATTAGTTATCTAAAACCAGATATAAAAACTCCTTTTATATTCAGATAGCAGTTCAAAAACACACCTTCAATTGGGTTTTTCATACTATGAAATCCTTTTAAAATAGCATTCATGTTATTGCACTCCAAATCCCATCTCATTGTTATATTTTGTTTTATTTATGACATATTGAATTATTTATGTAGTATTGACTTTGTGTCTTTGTGTTATCTACTAGAAAGCAAATATGGCTGTCTTGTTCACTAGGGCACATCACAATACTTGACCCATGATGGGAGATAATAAATTTTTAATGAAACAGTGATTTCATTGGATGTCATTTAATAGTCAGTAGAGCCTAGTTCTCACATTGATATCTAGTCCATAATTCTTGTTTGTCTGATCTAGAATTACCCCCCTCCCCACAAAAAAACTCAAGTCCTGGTACCAAACTTCCCCTTTCAGGAGACTAGACAGGGCCAATTCTGTCAAGGCAGTTAATTTTTTAAATTTTATTGTTTGGATATTTCGCTTGCATGAATGTCTGTGCACCGCATGCATGCCTGGTTCCATGGAGGCAACTAAAAGGTGTCACATTTCCCTGTAACTGGAGTTACACAGAGTTGTGTGCCACCATGTCAGTGACAGGAATCAAACCCTGATCCTCTGGGAGAGTAGCCAGTGCTCTTATCCTCTGAAATGTGTCTCCAGCCACACACATAGCAACTTTTAATTGTGACATAGAATTCATGAATCTCTTGTAGGATGGCCACTGAGTGTGCTCCTTTTAAATATAAACATAAAATGTATATACCTTTTCTGTAAGAAAACTTCTGATTATATTGTCAACTTACATTTTAGAGGTAAGATTATGTTATCATAATCAGTTTATAATAACATCATTCCTTCTTAAATTCTTCCTAAGTTCTAAAAATTGGAGTCTAATAATTACACAAATATGTGTATTTTTATATTATACAAATAGATCACCAGTGTCATTAGAAGTGAATTAGTTCATTCACTTAATTTAGGCTACAAATACAGAATACATTAGTTTTTGTTTTCCAAGTTAGTTCTGAGACAGTATTTTGAGTTCTATTGATGGTCTAAGAAAAATATCTAAAGAATAAATGCACAGCATGATAACTTTCAATCCAATGAGTATTTTTTTAAATGATGGCCATCTTGAAACTCTATTCACTTTGCTTGGTTTTCCAGAGGCAAGACTTTAATTGGCAAGAACATCTCTAATACATTACACTAGTCCCTTCTGTTCTTATGCCTCTCCCATTTATGGTACTACCTCAGATTAGAATGAGTATAGGACTGCTATCTTGAGACAAATTATAAAGTTAGTTAAATAAGACAATATAAAACAGGAAAAACAAGAAGCAAGTTCCTGAAACTGACTGTTGTCCCTAAACACTTCTCTAATGTGAAGTTAGTCACCAATGTGAAAAATCTCATTTCCATCTTCAGCAAGCAATAACAGTTATAAGCCCAAATGTTTCTGAACTGTATTATCTGTCACCTTGAGAAGACTCCAGTGATATGCAAATTTGCACTGCTTATATAATTAGAAGTATATGTTACCCAAGCTGCGAAAGTGGCCTTTTCAGTTGTGAAATCACTGGCACTAATTAGGAAGCAGTTGGGGAATTACAGCCCCTAAGCATAAGCATTTTTGAGCCATTATATCATCTTGTAGTTGAAGAGAAGTTGGCTTTCATCTTTGATGTCTCCATCACTGAATGAACAGGTGCCTGTACTCAGATACCTGTGGATAGATATCATTTTCATTGAGTTTGAGTCTTGTGCGGGAAAATGTTAATCACAGTTATACTGCCCTCTATCTGACAACACTGTCTACAACATCGTTTTCCAAAATATGATATAAAGAACCCAATTATATATTCTAAGACAAAAGATGTCAGTGATGAAATAAGAACTTGTTTCTTAATGGTATTTGTCATTGCCAAGTCACTTCTGGTATGGACATTAATAATAAAAACTAGCACATTAAAATTGATTTTATGAGCTATGATCAAACTTGTTTTAACCAACAACAGAATTTATCTTCACCAATATTTTCTAACAGCCTCAAAAGCGCCATACAGATACTCATAGAAAAATGTCAGTCTAAGAGTAGAGCATTTAAGATATTGTATCTGTCTTGTCAAACAATAACTCTCTTCATTTCTAGATGCTAGGTGAGGAAGAAGTTTATGGAAAATGTGTGGGGGAGAATTGGGGTGTGGGGTGTGTGTGTGTGTGTGTGTGTGTGTGTGTGTGTGTGTGTATGTGTGTGTGTATGTGTGTGTGTATGTGTGTATATACATGGCACATATGTGGAAGTCAGAAGAGAGCTGGCAGAATTCTGTCTGCTTTCACCATGTAGAGCCTAGAGATTGAATTCAGGTCATTGAACTTGGAAGTCCAGCTTTTGACTTGCTGAGCCATCTTACTTGCTCACTCTCTCAAGATTCTTGTTGTGGCTCTATAGGACTGGTAAATACTTTTTATAATTAAATTCAGGGATGTGGTTGACTATTTTATATATGTCTGACTTAAGTGAATTTAGAATATAAAATTTTGACTGAAAACATGTCAGCTGATTTTTTTATAACAATCTCAAGTTGTTTTATAGAAAAGCTACATTGATAAACAAAACAAAACAGAAAAAGAAAAACCCAAAATGATCCTGAATTAAGTACCAGATTTCAACTTGGACTAGAAGTAGAAAACAAAATTGCATTCATAGTTCTAATTAAATGTGTATATCACTTAATGTAATCAAATGAAAACTGTCAAGACAGCAAAGAATAACAAATAATTTTAAAAAATTCCCTTATTGTCTGATAAAATAGACTTTAAACCATAATTAGTCAGAAGAGCCAAAGATCACTTCCTATGATGAAGGAAACAATCCATCAAGACATAACAGACTCTTGCCCTGTGCCCCGCACCCCTGACAAATGGGCAGCTAGCCACAGACTCACTTGGCAATACTCTGCGATGCCACTATAATGAACATGTCTGTGGTGGAGAAATAAGAGAGAAGGAGAAGCAGAGTGGTTCATACACTATGGAGAGAAATGGAACTGAAGACACAACATCGATGGGGAACAGGCTGGTGTGGATGGTCTATGCTGCAACCTGGGGCCATGTGATGTCCGGGCCTGTGCGGCCACCAAGTGCCATGTCTGGGTCCATGTCCCTACCACAGCTAGGATCTGTGTTGATGTTTGTGGCCCTGTGTTGATGTCCATGGCCCATGTTACCACAGAAGACTATACAGATGCCTGTGGTCTGGTTAGCCATCTGAGGCCATGTTGATGTCCAAGGGCCATGCTGCCACAGGAGCCATATTATTTTGAGTGGCCTGCATTGCCATCCAAGTCCATGGAAATGTCTGGGCCAAGCTGCCATGTCTGGGTCCATGAACTTACCACAGCTGGAGTCTATGTTCTTGTCCGTAGATTGTGTTACCACCAGGGACCGTTTGAGAGCCAGGCCCTGTGGCCTGGTCACCAGAGAACTCTGTTCCTGCCCGCAGCTGACCTTTTTAGTGGAACAGTTTACCCCCAACCCTGCAAGAGAACTGGCCCTAATGGAATAGGCATTGGAGAGATGAACCTCACCTAAACCAGCCTTCTGAGAACTGCCCCTCTTGCAGGCTATCACAATGGAAGAAGTGGTCCCACTCTGCAAGCAGGAGAGCTGGCCCCACCCCTTGCCATGTGCCAGTGGGAGAGCTGCACTGAGCCTCACCTGGGAGGGAGGGGTCCTGGTATAGGCCCAGACTGACCAACTCAGCTACCACCTAGGCCCACATCCAGGGTTTTGAGTTGGCACACCCCAACATCCACACCATCTGTGACCCGCTAGAGTGCGTGAAGGGACTGGTCCTGGGGAATCCATAGCCACAGGATCTCCATGACTCTGAGCAAAAGCAGGATATCCAGAAGTTGTTTCTGCGAGGGTCCAAAATTGTTGGTGTACCAGAAGCCAGAGGCCTTGAACCAGACCAACAATTCATTGCAATGAACATTTTCAATAAAGGCTTTTTGGGCAAATGAGTACACTGTGTGACACATTGCAGTTCCCAAGGCCACTACTACAAATGATTACATGATGGAGAGGCAGGAAAGATGGAGCAGCGAGATATTCTTAATTTTATTTTGGGGATGGGAGGCTACAAAGATGGAGGGATGACATGGAAAAGGCTGGGAAATAAGTGGAGCTGGGGTGCATGATATGAAATTCCCAAAGAATCACTAAAAAAAATTGTGGACAAAAGAAGACATTACAATTCTGAAGATATGTGCACTGAACATATGTGAACCCAGCTTCATGAAACACACACTAGTAAATGTAAAGATGCAGATTAGCACCAACACCATAATAAATAATAAATAAATAAATAAAGTGGGTATTAATAAAATTATAAATCAACAGCAAAGAGATACTCCATACAGAAACATACACATGGAGTAAGAACAGTGCACTACTGAATGATGAATGGTCATTGAGGAAATTAAGAAGAAATCAAAAGCACTAAATGAAAATTAAAGCATACAAGTAACATTATATAAACTTAGCAGGTTGTATTTTTGTATTTAGGAATATATATAGTATATGGGAATATATATATATATATATATATATATATATATATATATATATGGTTTGGTCAAAGAACATTTGTGTTTTCTTGTAATTTTTTGGTTACCCTTAGTAATATGATGAACAAATACAATGTATTTTAATCATATCCATATACACCTCCAACATCCCCTCTCTGGCTCCTCTGGGGTCATTCCCTCCCCCATATCCTCTTCCAAATTTCCCCTTGCTTCCTCCCTGTCACTGAGTCCAATACATATTGCCCTTATGTGTCATCCACCAGAGCATGAACAAACTACTACAGGCCACACGAATGAAGAAAATTGACTCTCTCTACCCAATTTGCTAACAACTACCAATAGGTCCTCAGCTAGTGGTAAGTCCTGGTGAGCCTCTTCCCCTTCCATTTTGGAGTGTTGACTGGCTTGAACTTGTGTAAGTTTTGTATTGCAGCTGTAAGTACAAGAGTGCAGCTGCCTATCTGTCTTGGGTCAGTGTGCCTGAAACCACTATCATTTGATCCCTAAATTAACACTATGAGGCATTCCAACTTTTTTAAATGGGGCGGGTCAAAGAAACTATGGTTAGCACTTAAGTTCTCTTTTCTTGTTGCAGGACTTTCTTTTAGAACGTTACTAGAGTCCTATTTTTCAAAATTCATTTCTGGATTTTAATAACTAATGGAAAATTTAAAAATAAAACCATACACATATGGATATTAGTAAACAAATTACATAAAATAATTATTTGAAATGATACATTTTTACCTAGCTAGATGCAACCATTCCTCATGAATATGTATACAAAACATCCCTGTTATGTATGATGAAAAGCATTCAGTGTTATGTGTCAATTAAAGCAAACATAAAAGAAAGAAAATCAAGCCTGCAACAACTTATTTAATGAAATTATTTAATTAAAATATAATTATTTCATTCCTGCCTCTTCTCTTTCTTGCTCCTCCCATATACACTCCACACTCCCTCCCAAATTCACCTTTTCTTATTTAACCATTGCTATTACATATACATACAAACAAATAAATATAGAAGTACAACCTGTAAAATATTGCCTGAATGTATATTTTCAGGGCTGAACAATTATTATTGAATAAGCAATCAGCTGAGACTGCGCTGGCCAAAGACTAGATAACCAATCATGAGGCTCATCCTTGGGGAAGGCTAATTCTCAGTCCCTCCACAGCTGTCAGTTACTTGTCGCTCTTCATATAGAAGTAGATTGTGACTGTTGTTGAAATTGTCCCAATTTTCTTTACACAACCAAGTTGTCGTGAGTCCATGTTATAGCTTACAGGTCTTAGACAGAAGGTACAGAGTGAGAGAGAGAAGAAGATGGAGAGAAAGTACAGAAAGGAGAGAGAGAGAGAGAGAGAGAGAGAGAGAGAGAGAGAGAGAGAGAG